>PVLD010019610.1:0-35957 GCA_004027595.1 Dinomys branickii
AAAAAAAATAACAAAGTAAGCACCCTGGCTTCCTGCTGAATTACTCAGCCAAACCTCTGGACTCCCCAAGTTGACACAATGTATCAACCATAACACATGGACAGTAAATTGCCTGCGCTTTTTATATGCTCCTGCTTTTGAACCAGGTGTAGTCCCTACTTCACCACTCCAATGGTCTTTTTTTCCTCTTGACTTCCTGAATTTGTGTTCTCCTAGAATCCGGTATCTGTACAACTTCCTTGGACACAGCAACACCATGACCCTTAAACTCCCAGAGCATTTTAAACCAACACTGCCATGAAGCACTTCATGATGTTTAAACTCTGTATTCTGTTCCCTAGTTCATGCTAATGCACCCCAGGTCTCTGCACCTACTTCTTTGCCATATCTCTGCTTCACTCTCTCATTTTGCTAAGGCAAAGTACGATTTGTTGAGATCTGTGAACTGTCACTATCCCAATCATGCAGCATTTTTACTAAATACCTAAACCTCAACTAACAACGTTTGTATTCATTTTTACACACTTGCAATTGTAACATTCTTATGAGTTTCTGAAGACTTCAGAGGAGTGGAAATATCACTATTCTTTCATTTATAAATATCGTATTAAGACACACATGCTTATGCTGACTGTCTGAGTGTGAGTGTATTAAATTATTCATATCAGTAGTTGAGGGGACTCAAACTTGACAAAGTAGTGCTCTGCTACTCAGCTACATCTGCAGCTCTGAGCTTGATTATTTCTGTCCTTATGATGCTGCTTGGGATTGGACTTTGGGCATTTGTGCTGAGTGACATCCGAGGCTTTTTGATTTTTGCTTTTAGCTTCGATACAGGATCTATTACAATCATTGTGTTGGTTTGGAGGTTATTTTGCAAGGAGAAACTATACAATGCAGGACACATACTTTATATGATTATTTATAATAGTCACCCAAAGAATGATATACAAAAGAGTGCAGGAAATCTGTCCACACATTTAGACCAAGGAATCCAGCACAGGGCCTGGATCCCATGACAATGTCCTACATGAGTCCAGCTGAAGACCTAGAGCTCATAACAATGCCTCCCACGAATCCAACTGGAGGCCCAGAGCCTATGAAAATGTCTCATGCAGCCTGTTTCACGGATCTCTGCTGGGAAGGCCCAAAGGTCAGTGGTGGAATCTAGGAAGTCGGTGCCAGCCAGATGAAGAATCTCTGCTGGCAGGCTGAGGTATCTTCACTGCAGCCAGGAAGCAATGCTCAGAAGAACCAGAGCACCCTGAAAGGTACCACAGCCATCCTCATCAATAGTGAGGCCCCAAGCTCCTCTGATGGTCAAGATGGCCAAGTTTCCTTTAGGGAAGCCAACACAGCAAGCTTCTTTTGGAGACTAGCAGCGCACCATCTTCCCCTCTGGAGCTAGGAAGCAATACTAAAAGTGAAGACCAGAGCTCCCCCAAAGCGAACCGAAGCTATTCTCAGTGCCAGCAAGGCCCTGAGCTCCTTGGAGAAAGAAAACAGCCAATTTCATCAAGAAAGCCAGCATGACGAGCTCCTCCAAAACAGCCAACAGCTCCTTACAGCTTCCACAAGCTCCAACAGCCTCTCTCAGCTCCCAACAGCCTCACTTCTCCTTTGCAGTTCTGCCTCTTATGTGGCCAGCAAAAATCCCAGGTGGGCCTCCCACACCCAGCACCAGGCTTACTCAGTTCAGCTGAGGGTTATAAGCTCACCACCAGTTATCAATCCACTACAATAATTCTATTGCCCAGACCAAGGTCTAACTTGTAATTTTTTTACCTTGGGCTCCTAGAATGCAGGGATTGTAGACCACCAAAACATACAAAAAGTTCTGAGTTTCAGTGTTTTAGAGTGAGACTATGAATTTCTATCAACAAATAGCATTGTGAGTCCTGAGAAAGGGGGTGTGAATTTGTACATAGCTAGTCTGTGGCTGGAGGCTCACTTTTAATGAAGTGTATGTGTAATAACACATCTGTGTGAGAAGATAATTGTGTGCGACTGTATACATGTGTGGGTGTGGGTGAAAATGTATGTCTTTGCATCTGTTGTCTGTGTGTGACGTTACGTCTGTGGGTATGAATGTATGTAACAGCAGGATCTGTTCATTGTAAGATCTCAAATATTTGATTTTGAATTGAGGGATGTTGAGTAATGGAGATGAACAAATGAGGAATTATTTGTAGTAAAAGAAAAAATTTGGTGTGAGTTCTTGTTTTCTATTTATTAACTGATTGTGGAAGAAACCAGCATAAACTACAAAATACTCAGTAATACATAAGCGTCAATGACTCTGTCAAGCAGGTTATCAGGGCTCCTGAACTGAGCAAGGACTGCTGACTCATCTCTGCAGGAATGACATTTTAAGTTGTCCAATGCTGCTGCTTCCACTTTTGCACCTCTCTTTTCTCCTAACCAAATGTCACTTTTTCTATCTGTACATCTAGTCTCTGCTGGTGTTCAATTGAAGAAAGTACACATTCCTTCAACATTTTCTTATTTTCTAAACTTTCAATGAAATTATCAGTGAAATATTGTGGTGTATTCAGGTCCTGTGCTTCCTTTTACTGTATGAGTTTGAAAACATTTTCTTTGTTGTTTTGCTTTTCCTGCTTATAACTTTTATTTCAGTGGGCTGGTTTAGAACTAGAAGAGCACTCTTCTGTGCAGCAGAGAAACTTCCCAGGAAGGAGCATAGGGGAGGAATATGGGGTCTCACTTCCGTCCTGTGAGTGTCAGACCTCAGAGTTTTCTTCTGACCTCCATCTGAGACCCTGTTTGCTCCAGCATCAGAAAGATGAGGAATTTTTCCCAAACACTTCAGTGGTCTCTTCAGAGATGCTAAGGACTAACTCAATTGGTTTTAGTAATTAGCAACTGGAAAAATTTTTCAGCAATGTTCTCAATTCTCCAAGCTACTGTTGTCATTGGCACTAAAGATGAAATAATAATCAGACTGTTGTGTGGGGATGAGGTCAGAGAGTGCTGGATCTTTTTATTGTAAAGGAAAATGCACATTTGCACCTTGGCTAGGAAAGGTGGTCGCATCGAGGTTTAGCAAGGTGAGTGTTTACTTCAGGTTGAAACAGAGAGTATGAGAGAAATAGGTGTTTCAGAAGTCTTGATTTAGGATCAGAATGTAAACTATAGCTCTTCAGGTTTAAGACTGATTCATTGTAAAACCACATGGGAAGATGCAATAGTCTCTCTAGCATGAGTTGAGCTAGTAAGAATAGATATGTGTCTTAGACACTCCCCCTGGCTCACAAATGACTCAAATGAAAACCAGCATGATCCCCACTGAGAGAGACTGGTGATTTTTAAAAAACCTTGTGATTTGAGTTTGTAAACTTGAGTTTGTAAGATGCACATTACTATGCTCTTGTACATTTTTATTTTAACTTTGCATGTGTGTCTTTATTATATCTTCCAAATCTCAGCTTGTTGCTAACAGTTTTGTTTATATCATGTTAATGCATGCATAATTATAAGATTTTAAATTAATACTGATTTACTTTCTAGCCCTACACTGACCCTCTATTTGTGTTTCATGAACTATGTTTTAGAGAACGCAATGAGATTATTCAATGATTGTTGCCATAAGTAATATTGTACTGTTGTGTCCAGCATAAAGAATAACAAATTACTCTGGTGTTGTTTTATTACTGTACACTTCCTATACCCATTGAACCGACCTGGACACTGCACAAGTCCTGCATATTACAGCTCTCAGCACATCTGGATGCTACTAGGGTCACTAAATCACTGGCATATAAAATTAACAACATGACAAAATTGAAACCCATTACAAATGCAATTTGACATAAATCACCAATCAAAAACAAAAACAAAACTAAATTTTAACTGAATTATTTAATGAAAGCAACTCATTTTATTTGTTGCTATGCCCCAATGAAAATGGTTTGTTTTCTCAGCCAAAATCCATAGGTTAAATTCTACATCTTGCTCCTCACTTGGGTGTGGATTTATACTAATAAGCTCTGTGTCTAAGGTGCTCTTTGGCTTGTATAGTGCGGCTTCAGGCCACACAAATTTCTATAGAGGAGATTTGAAATATAAGGTTGTTCTGTCTTACATTTGTTTGACATGTGTCATGGAGATAATAATTAGATAGCTTTGAAAAATCTGTAATCTATTCATCAAGGTGGGAAAACTGAACTTTATGATGTTAAAGAAGGAGAATTTCTAGGGAAACTTAACATAGTAACTAAGGAATTTCAACTGCAAAAAATTCAGCGAGGTAAAACTCTTCCAAACTCAAACGAGCCTTGTGATATTGTGTCAAGTTGTAAATTGAATGCCATCTTCATGCTTTGATGTACCTTTCTACCATGCAAATGCAAATTTCAGGCTCACCTTGTATTTTACATTATTTAGAAATCACACGTCACCATGTTTTTATTTCTCGAAATACAAAATAAAGTTACATTTAGTCTATCATATTTTATTACTTAACTATCATGCTAATTTATCCCTTCATTCTTGTGGACTGATCAGGCCCACAAATGAGTGGAGGGTGAAGGTTTAAATAAATGAGTTAAGTGGTATGATTTTTGGGCTCCAGAAGGATCCAAACCCTCTCACAGAATTTGAGGTTCTCTGGGGGCCAAGACAAAGATCTTCTCTGGGCAGCCCATGTGTATTTAGTTATCAGAACCAAGGTGGGAAATACTGAAGAAAGTCAGGACTCTACATTGGCAGTCCACTCAAGGACTTCTCCAAGTAAGACTTTATGTTAATTTAGGAGAACCATGTTATCTCCAGGAAGGTCTCCACCCAGGAGGGATATGCCTGCACCTACAGCCTTTATCTAGTTAATAGACATTGGAGGCAGGTGTCCTTAGCTGCTTTATCCTGTCTTTTGAGCATCCTGGCCTCGGTCAGGACCAGAGGTGCTGGGAGCCACTGAAGGTGGAAAATGGTTACACATGCAGGAAGAGGTCAGCCTGAGAACAAACAAACCATTGTAACTTTGTTAACTAGTTGGTGGGCAACAATGCAGAAATTAGCCAAACTCTCTGCAGGCTATAAATAAATGCTGTAGGTTTTTTGGGCAGTGCTCTTGCTCATCAGGCAAGAGGTGACTCCACCTGACCCCTGCTATCTCTTGTCTTTATTTTCTGTATCCTAATGCACAAGGAGTTGGCCACAGTCAGGTGCCTGAGAATCATATCTGTGGACCTGGACCTGCATCAACTGAAGTAAAGGAAGGTAAAATGACATAAGAGTGAGACATGCCCCAGGCTTCCAGTGACAATGGGGAAGCAGAAAAGGATCACAAACTCCAGGTCCATCGCTGCCATTCTTCAAGTGTGCAGGATTCATATCAACATTGTAAAACACAGGATTCTGTACAAAAAGATCAACTGTGGAAAAAATATTTCATAAAAACTGAATTCAAATTTATGCACATTCATATCCCTTAAAATTTTATTTCAACTTTACATTTCATGATTTAAAAGTTTTTAAATCTTAAGTACTCCTTTGCTTTATATAGGATTTTAAATGTATGGTTCACTGTGAATTATGGCTTAACCAATGCTAATGTGCTTAGTGTTCCCAGCATGATGGGTTAAGACCTAATTACATTTTTTGTAGGAAGACGCATGTCTAGTAAAGAGAAGGTATTTGCCTGGTCTGAATGTGAACAAGATACCTGGATCTGTGAGCCAGACTTTACCGACACGGTGCCTGCTGTTGTGCTGTGTCATCACAGAAGCAGAGTGGCGGTGATGTGAGGGATACGTCAGACTGAAGTATTTGAAATATTCCTATAGAAATATTTTTCATATTTAAAATATTCCTATAGAAATATTTAACCGTGATAGTCCAGTTCTGTGTGACTGTGATAACCACATCCTGTGTGAGCATTTTATTTATACCACAGAATCATTCCTAAGCGAACACTCACGAACTTTAAACCTAACAGGTGACTAGGTAATCTCTCATAACCACATTTGCATTTAATAAACATGGGTCGGGGTTATGATAGCAACAAAGTTTTGCTAATACCATTGAGCATAGAAATTGTTTGTAATATTGATTTTATTCTCTAAGGCAACACAGTAGATATGAAATTTAAGTCACAGAAACCAAATTAGCCATCACTAGTTACCTTACTATTTTTCCTGAATTTAGAAAACAAAGCAGTAGAATCTCATCAGGGAATGACATAAGAGTGAGACATGCCCCAGGCTTCCAGTGACAATGGGGAAGCAGAAAAGGATGATGATAAAGTACACTATGTGTGAGAGATGGAATTTGGGGCCTTTATACCACACACATGGGGATAGTCCAAGATGGCATGGAGGAACAAAATGACATAAAAGTTTAAACCTGACCAATATAACAAGACAGGTTTGGATCAAAAACAACAACAACAACTTGGCCTCCTTTTTTCTGTAGTTTAAATCACTGAGCTATTAAGTTAATATTTATAGAAACCACCTTTCCAAATGGCAAAAGAAAAAAATGTCCAACATAGTCAATAAAGTACAAATATTTGCAGAGAGACCTAGAAACAATCTTCATTCTTTACCTCAAATGAAGAAAAAATGGAAACAAAGCTTTTGTACATGTTGAAGGGAAGAGGGATGAGGGTAATCCAAAAAAGGGGGCTGAAGATATCTCGTGCACAGGTACAATAGCACTGGCAAAAGAACAGACTGGAGGATCAGTGGTATAGAACAGAAGATGCAGAAACCACTTCAAACATACTCAGCCGATGCATCTTTGACAAAGGGCCCATAACACATTCACTGGAAGAAAGAGCCTCTTTAGTAACAGTTGCTGGAAAAACTGAATTTTCACACACCAAAGACTCAAATTGCACCCATATGTCTCATCATGCACTAAACGAAAATAGAAATAGATCACAGACCAAAATATTGAAACGGAAACACCAAACGCGCCAGAAAAGACAATAGGTAGGACTCTTGAAGATATAGCAGTAGGCAGAAACTGTATGAACAAAACTTCGATCACAAGGGAGATATTATAAAAATTCGGCACCTGGGATCTCATCTGATTAAAAACTGTTTTGCAAAGCAAAAGAGTCACCAACAGAGTAAAATGTCTTCATTTTTCAGCTGGAGTAGTTTTGCAATACACCTTCATATGACATTTTCTTTATTCATTCATCCACCGATGGCCACTTAGTACATTATGCATCCTAGGCATTTTGAGCAATGCTACTGACAGGGTAAGAGAGACTCCATTACCCTTATGTAGCTCCACTTTAGAAATCACTTAAACTGAAGAGGAACTTGTTCTTTCACCCCCTCCCCCCAGTATCTAACATTAAAACCAACCAAGAAAAACATGGTCATCACAGGGAAACAAATGGTTACATTAAATTTAGAAGTAAGGTAAATGTTAGACCACAATGTCTGCCCTGGGTCTGCCTTGCTGACACCTGACTGGAAACTTCTGGGAAATGAAAACCTGACAACTGTGTGGCATCCCTGTCAAATTCCCAAAACTGAGGTAACAAATTTCTGTGGTTGCCATCGAAGCTCCAAAAGATATTTAACCTGAAAGCAAAGTGTGACCAGGGCCAACATCTTAGTTTTTCTGACTCTGAGTCAGGGTGTTGGTCACGTGCTTCAAGAAGGCTTTGTTTATTCCCACATTTCCGTTCTCAAGAGTGTGAATCTTACTCAGTCTCACCACAAAACCACAATAATTATGGGAGTGTAGCTGTCTCCTAAAAATATTGATTTAATTTCTTCTAGATATAAACTCAGATGAGTGGGTTTGATCGTCTATATGGTAGTTCAATTTTTAATTTCTTCAGGAATTTCCCTTCTGTTTCACACAATTGCAACAGTCATCTAAATTCCCACCAATGAGATCTGAAAACTCATGTTTTGGCACATCCCATCCAACACTAGAGGTCTTTTGTGCTAGCATGGTGGCCCATCCCTACAATTCCAGTACTCAGAAGGGTGAGGCAGGAGGATCGCTGTGAGTTCAAGGCCAGCCTGGGCTACATTAGTGATTTCAAGGCCAGCCTGTAGTGCACAGTGAGATCCTGTCTCCCAATTAATGAATTAATTAATTACATAAATATTCAAATGCACATTTCCAAACACAAATCCACAATTATGAACACAATTTTCTCAACGAACCTGTAAGAATATGTACATTAATCTATTATAGGAGCCGAAATGTCACTGAACTGAAGAGAAAATGACTATTTTCAAGAAATCCCTGCTGGGGTGTAGGGAAAAAGGAACCTTCCTCCACTGTTGCTGGGAGTGTCAGGTGGTGGCTCCAGTGTGGAAAGCAGTGTGGACATTCCCCAAAACACTGAAACCAGAGATTCCATTTGATCCAGCTATTCTCCTTTTGGTATCTTCTTGAAAGAATTAAGAACATACCATATCCTTATCTGCACACACACTTATAGCACCATATTTTTTAACAGCTCCATCTTGGAGGTAGCCCAGATGCCCATCAACTGCTGAACACATGACACTATTCTGGGTTACTATATGCACTGTGAGATTGTAGTCTTTCTTTTTTATTTTAAATAAAAGCACAAAAACATATTAACAAACAGACACAAATTAGCATAAAAAATAGTACAATCACAACTGATCTACAGACAAGGTGACATGGACTCAACAGTGGTTGTCGCTTTACCTATTGATATCTTCGAAGTGTATATATATGAACACAGATACAGACATGCAAAATTGGTCAGACAATCAATCCTCTAAACAACAGAAAAACAAAAAACAAAAAATCAAAGACAAAAAAACACCAATAGTTGCTGCTTTGCATACATATATCTTCCAAGTGTGTGTTCAGGATAACACATACAGACATACAAGATTGATCACATAACCCATCATCGATTATTCCTTAGCATTAAGTGATATAATAAAATAGTAGAACCATGTTAGCCCTCCTGCATATATGTATATTCATATATACATACATACATTTTTGTCTTTTTCTTTTCTCCTTTCCCTAGTCCCATCTGTTCTTTGCTTTTGAACAGATTTCCTTCATGTCTCTTAGTTTATATTCCCACCCTCAGGTTCTTACACCAGTGATACAATACGTTGCCTGCACCTGTACCGCTGATTTATTTCACTTATGAGTATGGACTCCAGTTTTGACCACTTGCCTACAAAGTCCCCAAAACTGTCTTTCTTTATAGCTGAATAATATTCCATTATATAAAAATGCCACAGTTTTTTAAACCAGTCTTCTGTGGGTGGACACTTGGGTTGCTTCCACATTTTGGCTATTACAAATTGCGCTGCTATAAACATGGGAGCACATATATCAGAGTGATGTGATGTTTTCAGATCTTCTGGGAAAATACCCAGAAGGGGAATAGCTGGTTTGAATGGAACCTCTAGACCTAGTTTGCAGAGAAATCTCCAAACGGCTCTCCACAGTGGTTGCACCAGTCTGCATTCCCACCAGCAGTGTAATAGAGTCGCTATTTCTCCACAGCCTTGCCAGCATTTGTTATTGGATGACTTTTTCATACTGGCCAGGCTTACCGAGGTGAGATAAAATCTCGATGTTGTTTTTATTTGCATTTCTCGAATGACTAAGGATGTGGAACATTTTCTCATATATTTATTTGCCATTTGTATTTCTTTATCTGAGAAGTGTGTATTCATCTCAGATGCCCATTTCTGCATTGGGTCTTTGAATTTGGACAGGTACATGTTTTTTAATTCTTTGTATGTTCTAGATAGAAGACCTTTGTCTGAGGGACAGCCAGCTAGGATTTTTTCCCAATTTGTGGGTTTTCTTTTTACTTTGCTGGTGATTTCTTTAGATGTACAAAAACGTTTCAGTAGGATGAGGTCCCAATTATTGATTCTTTCAAGTGTTTCCTTGCAGTTTCATTTTTGATCATGAACTCTCTGCCTACTCCTATGTCTTCAAGATTTTTACCTACTTTCTCCTCCAATAGATTTAGAGTTTCTGTTTTAATATTGAAGTCTGTGATCCCTTTTGACATGAGTTATGTGCATGGTGATAGACTGGGGCCTATTTTCAGTTTGCGGCAAGAGGCAAGCCAGTTTTGCCAGCACCATTTATTAAATAGGCCTTCTTTTTAACAGTGAGTGTGGTTGATCCCTTTGTCAAATATTAGGTAGCTCAGTGGGTTTTTCGTTACGGTTGCATCTTCCAGTCTGTTCCATTGATCCTTAGGTCTGTTTTTGAGCCAGTACCAGGTTGATTTTATTACAGTAGCTTTGTAGTATAATTTCAGGTCAGGGATTGTGATTCCACCTGACTTTTCCTTACTGCCCAGGATTGCTTTTGCTTTTCTGGGTCTCTTCTGGTTCCAGATGAATTTGAGGCATATTTTCTCTAGATCCGTGAGGTATGCTAAAAGTAGTTTAATGGGAATTGCATTGAATCTGTGCAACAGTTTTGGTAGTATGGCCATTTTTACAATGTTAGTTCTTCCTAACCATGAGCAGGGTATGTTTTCCCATTTACTGAAATCCTCTTCAATCTCCTTTTTCAGAGTACTGCAGTTTTCACTGAATAAATCTTTCACATTCTTTGTTAGATTGATTCCTTAATATTTCAATTTCTTGCTTGCTATTGTAAAGGGTATGGTTTCCTCAATTTCTCTCTCAGTCTGTTTGTTGTTTGTGTATAGGAATGCTATGGATTTTTGGGTGTTGATTTTGTATCCGGCTACGCTGCTGAATTTGTCAATTAATTCCAGGAGTTTTCTTGTGGAGTTTTTGGGGTCCTCCATGTATAGTATTATGTCACCTGCAAATAGTGATAGTTTGACTTCTTCCTTTTCTATTCTTATTCCTTTTATTTCTCTCTCTTGTCTGATTGCTCTGGATAGTGCTTCCAGAACTATGTTGAATAGCGGTGGTGACAATGGACATCCTTGTCTTGTTCCTGAATTTAAAGTGAAAGTTTTCAGTTTATGTCCATTTAGTATGATCTTGGCTGTTGGTTTGTTGTAGATGGCTTTGATCAGATTGAGGTAGAGGCCATCTATTCCTATTTTTTCTAAGGTTTTTAACATGAATGTATGTTGGATTTTATCGAAAGCCTTCTCTGCATCTATTGAGATGATCATATGGCTTTTGTCTTTGACTGTATTAATATAGTGTATTACATTAATTGATTTGCGAATATTGAACCATCCCTGCATTCCTGGAATGAATCTTACCTGGTAGTGGTGTATGATTTTCCTTATGATTCGCTGTATCTATTTTCTGGTATTTTGTTGAGTATCTTTGCATCTATGTTCATTAGTGAGATTGGCCTGTAGCTATCTGTCTTGGTTGGGTCTCTCTCTGGTTTGGGTATCAGTATAATACTTGCCTCCCGAAATATATTGGGGAGAGTTGCTTCCTTTTCCACTTCATTGAAGACTTTGAGGAGTGTTGGCATTAGATCTCTAAATGTTTTATAGAATTCTGCTGTTAATGCACCAGGGCCTGGGCTTTTCTTTGTTGGTAAGCTTTTAATGACGTTTTCAATCTCATTAATTGATATTGGGTTGTTCAGGATTTTTATGTCTTCCTGATTCAATTTTGGCAGTTTGTTCCTTTCTAGGAATTTGTCCATTTCTTCTGTATTTTCTATCCTATGGGAATACAGATTTTTAAAGTAGGTATTAATGATCTTTTGTATTTCTTTTGGATCTGTAGTGACTTCATCCTTTTCATTCCTTATTGTATGAATATGAGATCTTTCCCTTCTTTTTTTGATAAGGTTGGATAGGGGGTTATCAATTGTATTTACTCTTTTGAATAACCAACTCTTTGATTCCCTGATTTTTTGTAGAGTTTTATTCATCTCAATTGCATTAATTTCTGCCCTGAGTTTTATAATCTCCTCCATTCTTTGGGCTCCTGATTTGGCTGTTGCTCTTTTTCTAAGAATTTGAGGTGTATCATTAGGTTATTTATTTGCCCTCTATTTTCTTTGTATATGACTTCATGGCTATAAATTTCCCTCTGAGGACTGCTTTCATTGCATACAACAGATTCCGGTAGGTTGTACTTGCGTTTTCATTTATTTCTACGTAATTTTTAATTTCTTCTTTAACTTCTTGTGTGACCCATTGGTTATTCAGGAGGTTGTTGTCTAATTTCCACGTGTTTATGTGGTTTTTGGAGTTCTCTTTGTCATTAATCTCCAATTTTATTGCACTGTGGTCCGATAATATGCATGGGATAATTTGAATTCTTTTGCATTTAGGTAGATATGCTCTATCGGCTAGAATGTGGTCTATTTTGGAGAAAGACCCACGTGCAGCTGAGAAAAACGTGTGTTCTGATGTTGTGGCGTTGAACACTCTGTATACATCTGCTAAGTCCATTTGTTTACACTTTTGGTTCAGGTTTGTTATTTCTTTGCTGAGTTTCTGTCCGGTTGACCTTTCGCTTTGCATCAGAGGCGTGTTTAGGTCCCCTATTACAATAGTGTTATTAGTGATTTTATTTTTTACGTCTGTTAAGATTTGACTTGTAAAGTTAGGTGCTCCATTGTTTGGTGCATAAATGTTTAGGATTGTTACCTCTTCCTCTTGCAGCTTTCCCCTAACCAGTATGTAATGACCTTCTTTATCTCTTTTGATTGTTTTTGGTTTGAAGTTTACATTGTTTGAAAACATAATAGCTACCCCTGCTTTCTTCTGTGGAACGGTTGCATGGAGAATTGTTTTCCAACCTTTAACTTTCAACCTGTGGATTCCATTTTGAGTAAAATGTGTTTCCTGTATACAGCATATCGTTGGATTTTGTTCCTTAATCCACTCTTCCAATCTTTTCCTATTGACTTTTGAGTTGAGGCCATTTACATTAATGGTTATATGTTGGCTTTTTCTAGTCATGTTATTTACTTGATGTTTTTCTTTCTTTGCTGACTGTTTACTTGCTTGTTCTGTTTAGGGAGTTATTTCTAATGTTGTTCTTGGAATTGTGGTCTTTTTTCTCTGTCTAGTATATATTTTAGTGCTGTTTGCAATGCTGGTTTGGCACTCATGAAGTTCTTCAGTTGTTCTTTGTCGTGGAAATATTTTATTTCTCCATTGAATTTGAGGGATAGTTTTGCAGGATACATCAGTCTGGGTTGGAAGTTGTTTTGTCTCAGAATCTGTAATATTTTGCTCCAAGCACTTCTTGATTTCATGGTTTCCATTGAGTAATCTGTTGTGATTCTGATGGGCTTTCTTTTATAGGTGATCTGTTTCATTTCTCTAGCAGCTTTTAATATTGTGTTCTTTTGCTGGATATCTGCGATCTTGACTATTATATGCCTGTGTGTGTTTTTCTTTGGGTTATGGATCATTGGGGTTCTGTATGCCTCGATTAAATGCACTTCAGTATCTTTTACCTTGTTTGGGAAATTTTCTGCTATTATTTCACCAAATATTCTCTTTATATCATTTGTGAGGTCTCCTGCTGTTTCACACAGTCCTATCACTCGAATATTGTTACATTTTGCCTCATCTTGGAGCTGTTGGATTTACTTTTCTTGTGTCTTTAATGATATTGTGAGATTCTTCCTTTCACGCTCATAAGCTGCCATGCTGTCTTCAAGTTCTGAAATTCTATCTTCGGTTTCATTTAAGCGGTTTTGCATGCTTTCAGTGTAAGATTTCAAATCCTGGCATTCTCTTTGGACCTGTTTCATTCTTGGTAATTCATTACTAAATTGCTCTTGTAACGTTTCCATTTGTTTCCTATTTTCTTCTAGTCTTTTGTCTATTTTTTCTCTATGTGTATGGAACATTTCTTCCATCATTTTCAGCTTGTTTTTTGTCTGAGAGATCATTCCAGGTTTGTGGCTTATTTCTGCTTTAAGCTCTTTTATGGCCTGTTGGAGTTGTTTCATTTTGGATGCAATCATTTTATAACTTGAAGGTATGTGGCTTCCTGGTTCCCCTGTATCCTCACATTCAAAACTTGTTCTGGGTGGGGTTGAGTTTTGAGACTACGTTTTGTTCCTCTGTTTTCCCTTTTTTGGCTTTCAGATTCAAAATGTGGAGCTATGAATTCCCCAGGCAGTTCAGCAGGCAAAGGTTTGCTGCACAGGCTGCTCCAGTGATTCCTTCTCTTTGGGAGAATGTCCCTTAAGCTGTCTGCTGAGATTTCCGCTTCTACTCCCTACCCCAAGACCTGGCTGGGGCGCATAAACAGCTCGCCGCCCCAGGGACCTTGCAGACAGGGGGCCGCTCAGGTGTTCCTCCCTGGGTGGAGCTCCTATCTCACTCACAAATCCCATCGGGGCGCTCAGCCGCTCTTCCAACCCGGGGATCCTGCAGTCAGTAAAGTTGCTCGGATGTCCCTCGCTGGGCGGAGCTTCTTCCTGACTCAGAAAAAACTGGTCAGGGCGCCCAATCAACTCACCCTCGGATCGTGCAGTCAGGAATGCCACTCAGATGTATCTCCCTGGGTCGATCTTCTTCCCAACTCAGAAATTCTGCTGCAGTGTTCACTTGGCTCTCCCGTTCCGAGATACGTGCCAGCAGGAGATCCTGGCACTCCCTGGTGCTTCTCTGCCTCCTTGGCTTTCTTGCAGGATCCGGGGACCGCAGCTGCCACAGTTCCCGTGCCACCAGCTGCGGGGTCAGGGCTCTGAGTGGGATCCCGGACCACTGCCCAGATTGGCGCAGTCTCCCCAAGAGCACATTCTCTGAGTTTACTCTGCTCTGCCGCCACCAACAAATCCTGGCTACAGCCGCCTCCGAGCCGATCGGGTTCAGGAGCTGGGAGGGTCCATCCTGCTGCAATCGCTCTCTCGGTTGTATGCAGATTCAGCCGAGCTGTGGCCCAAGAGCAGCGCTGATCGCCTCAGGCGCCCAGCTCTCAAGATCCACCCACTTCTCGCTGTGGCTTATCCAGCCAACCCTTTAATCTGTATTCTTAAGTGACATTAATTGGTCACATATGTGCAAGTACTGTATTTTTTCCTCTACTGTGACAAACCAAAAGAATGCTAAGGGCCAAAATGCATAATAGATGTTGTGAAATGGGAAGAAAATGTTCAAATGGAAGGGGAACTAGGGAGGGGGAAAAGGAGCGAAGGGAAAATAAATAATGGAAAAAAGAAGGAAAGGGTGGAAATAAAGTTTTTGTAAGGAGCAGAAGAAGGGTGGGAGGGAGGGCAGGGGACTGGGAAGAAAAGACACAGGATACATCATGTACAAGTACAAATCACTATGATGAATGTGATTCCTGTGTATACGTAGAATGTGCAATAAACTCAATTAATTTAAAAAAGGAACCATAGTAGGGATTTCTATATAGAACATCACCACAGATAGAAACATCATGTGAAGTTGAAGGCAGATATATAAAGGATCACTCACTACATCCCTACAGCAGCCGAAAGGCATGTGAGAAAGGAAGAACAAACATGCAAAAACCTCCATCTTTGATTTTAGCCCCCAGAACTCTAGTATGTGACTGGCTTTTTCCAAACCCACAGTATGTGTTGTACTCTCACCACAGCAGAGGAAGATGAGAAATATGTTATATGCTAAAGGCTCATCGTGTGCCCTGAGATTTTTGTGTTCTTCCAAGATGTAGTCAGTTTCAGTAACCTTGACAAATATGCTTGAAAATATATGAATTTTTCCATTATTGGGTACAGGTATGACCACTGCTATACTGTGTCAAGGTTATCATCAAATCCTTGTCATTTTAACATATTCTTTGTATTTTCCAATTTATTTGACTTGTTTCATTGGCAGGTAAGTGTATTTTCTACTGCCATTGAGCTGTGAATGTACCTGCTTCCCTTCTAAATTGTCAGTTACTGATTCATATGTTTAAACATTTACCATGGGTTGAAATTTTTGCGTGAGAGATCATTGCTCAATCAGTTCATTCAGGGGAAAAGATGAACCGCTGTTCTTTCCACCCGACAAGAGTCAGTGTCCCGGGAGCTGAACACGCGAAGAGGAAATGAGGCAGAAAGCAAATAGCTAGGCCATTTCCCTTGCTTGCTAGAGAAGTGCGCACACCAGCCCTCCTCACTTGCCTGCAGCCCCCTTTCGTCATGGGAATACAGCAGGAACAAGCTGCCTCAGTGACCTGCCGCCATCCTTAGGTTTCCCGACAGCTGCTCCCTGGCTGCGCTGAGCAGGAAGCCAGCTGAGCTGACAGTGACAGTACCAACCCTGCCCCCGCTTCTCCAGGTCTGCTGCCCCTAATCTGAGTAAGTGGCCCAGAGTCAATCCCTAGAAGGACTTGAAGCAAAGGTGGCAGGCATTTAAATGCCCATACTCCCCAACCCCCTGCAAACTACGTCTAATGCGTCTTGCCTGTGTGGAGACTGGAAAGCAGCAGCAGTTGATTGTTTTACAATCACTTAACAAGCTGATTTTTTTCAGCTTTTGTTAGTACGTGTGTGCAGTTCATCATGGGTACATTCCACATGGCCAGTTAATACCTGTACTCAACACACCTTAAGTACATTTTCATCTCCCATCTTCCCCTCCCTCTTTGCTTCCTCCATCTCTTGCTCCTCTTACTTTTCACAAAATATCTATGTGCCAATTTCCTAATTTCTATTTTACTATGACTTTATATTTTGGGGTATTTTTGTATAAGAGAAACCACAAAATATTTAAGCTTGTGAGTCTGATTTAGTTCACTGAACATTTTGTTCTCTAAGTGGATCCATTCTCCTAGCAATGATACAAGTTTATCCTTCCTGTGAGGCAACAGTGCTCCTCTGTGTAGAAATAGGTTGTTTTCTTTATCCATTTCTTTATTCATGCAATTTTTCTGGAGTTACTGTAATCAGTGAAGCAGTCCATTCCTCCTGTGTTCTGAGGAACTGGTCTGGAAAACCTGCACTCACCCTGGGGAGATGCCCATCCTGACACAGATGGTTTACATTCGGACCCATCCTTAACTGAATGTTCTATGCAGCATAGTGGTGGTTACTTGTGGCCCCCAGCACTGGCTGATAAGCTGGTGGTCATTGCCAGCATTGGCTGCAGCGGCAGAGTCTGTGGCAGCATCCTGTGTCTTCTGGGATATCACAGCCACGCCCAGGTTTGGTGTGGAGAGTGAGGCAAATGCTCCGAGGTATATGAACACATGCACTATCCTCTGCTGGTCCTGCTCCTGCTGCTGAATCATCAGAAAGAGATACAATTTTCATTTAAAAACTAAAATACTCCTGTCATGGACAAATGGCAACACTGCACACATAGTTGATACGTAGCATCAGATAAGTGCTAAGGAACACACTAAACTCATTGAGTAAACTCAATCAGTAAACTCATTGTTACTCAAACCATGGATTTGTAAAAAGATGCAGTGTCTCCAAAATGCAAGGAAACAAATCAATTACAGTGATGCACACTGCGTACATGTAGTGGGATTGTTACAATCAGATGTTTGGTCAGATTAGGAAAATTACATAACTGTTCAGGAGCCATTTAAGCAACACCAAAGGTCTACTTTGGAAGTTATCCAATAATTTTAGAGCTAGCAACAACACACAGCTCACCATTTTAAGTATATATTTTTAGATTTTGTCCCATATACTTCCATCTCTGTAATTACTAACATAGTTGTTTTGTATTCATCTGTGAAAATGACCTGGAATAACCTGAGAAGTACCATCTGTTTCTCCTCAGGTCAAGGCCAAATCTTCCACTGAAAAGGGTGATGAGCACTGGGGAGTCATGGTGTCTGTCCTGTGAAGTGCCGAGTACCTCTTGCCTTCAGAATTATGGATTCCGTTGTGCCACAGCAGAAGGTACAGCACACACCCTGTTTGCCAGCTGAGGTGTTCACTGCCCCAGCCTTGTGGACACGACCCCCAGGGAAGATAAGCTGAGCCATATGGTTGGGCACAGCACAGGATGACTACAGAGCACTCCTGAGCTATAGCTCCTGGGGCTGCTGCCTGGATGCTCAGGAATGCACCTGTTGGGCTCACTGCTATACCGGGCCTTCAGCAGCAGTGTCGACCACAGTCCAGGGGAGACACAAGCTCTTGCACAGCGTACTTTGCTGGCTTCCTAGTAGTATTTGTGATAAATTTATCTACTGGAGCCTCTGAAATCCCTTGATTGTGCATTTACACCTGCACATGAATTCGCTGAGTGCATGTGTGTGTGCATGCATATTCATTCCTGAGTCTAGTGTGTAGAAACTGCATATCAACAAGGTTGTAATCCATGACTTCAAATGTGGAAGTATGCAGTGTGATTGAAGTGAAAGAATTTAATACTGCGCCAGGATGAAACTATGGATTTCTTTCTTAGAACATCCAGAGTGTTGGCTTGTAAACAGAATCAGGAAAGTTATTGCGGGGTTGAGACGAGCTGAGGGCCAGAGACATGTGGGAGGGAAGTAGAAGCTCTGAAGCATGAAAAGATCTGAGAAACAAGGGAGGGGAATCTCTCACCTCCACAGTCTAAAGTCTGAGTTTCCTAATGGAATGCTGGGTAATTCACAGCATATACTTATTCATTGATTCCAAAGGAAAATTAAAGAAATACAGATGATTGTGTTAAACACTCTGTTAGACAGGACCGAGTTGTGATATTGACATTTTATGTATATTTTTGAATATAGAAATAAGATCTTCTTGTTTAACACTTGATTTTCTTTTTAATTTAGATGAACTCATATTCTGCTTTTTGATGGTCACAGTTTCCATAATTTCTCACCACTAGAGCTATGAACATGGGTAAAATACATCCTCCTCCAACACTTTCCTGCCGTCCTCATTTCCAAATTAATTTCCATTGCTTCGTGCCAGTGATTCCAGTGATTTCTCATGGAAATTATGAGCAACACTTCTCCCCTCTCATTACAGCTCATCAAAATTCCCTTTTGGGTGTTTGTTCTGAGTGTGATCCTGCTCCTTCCCTTAATAATGGTGCAGCCCCATATTCTGAAGTTTAGAAAAGAAAAGTGGGTCTGAGAGCTTCCCACAACACCACAGAATTCTTTGAAACATTGGTGATTTGCTTTCAGGACCCTACATGTGAGACCGCAGTATGTCCTGCTCACTTCCATCTGAGTTCTCATTTGCCTCAAGGGTTCCTGGGATGAAAGAGCTTTTCCTGGATTTGCAACTGTCTCTGAGGAGAGAGTAACTGGAAAGTTGTAATTGGCCTTAGTAATTAGCAACTGGAAAAAAGTTTTTGATGGGTGCTCAACTCCCCCAAACCTGCACTGTAGTGGGGAGACAGGAATGACGGTATTGCCCTGTGGGGAAATGAGGTCACCGACTCGCAAACACATATCTGAGGTCTGCCCGGTTCTCCCACAAACATACTGGGTGTCAGAGGGATCACACAGCAGCAAGAGCCTTGGGAACTGGATGGAGGCGGGTGAGTGTGTCTCATGTCAGTATCAGAGGCAGAGTCTGAAAGCTAAAGAAGTGGATCAGCAGTCTTCGTATTTAAACACAATCACGAAAGTTATCATGGGGTTGAGATGGGCTGAGTTCCAGAGACGTGTTGGAGGGAAGTGGAAGCTCTGAAGCATAAGATCTGAGAAACGGGGGAGGGGGGAGTCTCTCACCTCCACAGTTTAATGTCTGAGTTTCCTAACGGAATGCTGGGGAATCCACAGTGACTCCCACTGGTGATGTGCAGCACAGTGATAATGGAACCTGGATTTCAGGAATTGTATCTTGAAAACCAATGTTCCAAATGGACTCAGACTCAATCCTCATGATTATTATGCATCTGAACACAAAATGTCTCAGCTTGCAATGAACACTTCTGAGATCAGCCTGGAAGTGTTGCATCTGAATCTCAGCCACAGGAGTAGAGGTGATTTCTGCCTCTTGGCACACAAAGGAGGTAGCAGGAGTGGAGTGGGGATGGTGTGCATGTCTCTGTTGAGAACATGTGGCTGATGATGGCGAGGTTTCCCATTCACTCTCACAGCCAGGCAGGCAGCACTCTCAGGCTCCAGAGACATCCATCATGCTGAAACACATTTATAAAAGTGAGAATTGTATACTGTATTATTTCTATTTGTACACTGCACATTTATCGCTGTATGGCTTCCATTCTGCATACATTTGTATCCTAATATTTCTCTCAAAATAATTTTGTTATTTCATTAACTCAAACACTCAAATATGGTAAGTATATGCACAAAATTTTGTGTAAATTTCATTCCTTCCTTTAATATATTACCATGTGTTTGCATTTAAATGCCTATTGTTGAGGATAGAGCATAACACAATTAAATTACATAACTGGGCACTTACCTCTGAACTAAAACCAAATTTTCAGCTATCATCGTAAAAATATAGTCTAACCTGTAAGATGTGTAGCATGGAATTATAACTTGTGCCCCACATTTGCTAGTGAACTCTGACGTGTCTCATAACTGATATTGATTTGTAGACTAAAGATTTGCAGGTAGAGAGAAAGCATTTACAAGCAAACATATAAAGTAAAAGAACACCCATATAAACAAAATGACAAGATACAAAAAAATTAAAGTATAAATCAGGATTATTCAAACAACTGTCTCATGCTCTAGGAGTAACCCTGAGGTTAAATGAAATACAATTTACCACCTCTGCCAGCTTCTAGTCCCAATATGCACCTAAGTAGCATGTGATATAGACAAATCCCACAAATCTCTTAATAAATATGCTCAGCTTTACAAAGTAATCCCAGTGCCTGCATCGCAGACTTACGAAGTATAAAGGACAGGCTAGGGTTGCCCGAACATGGGATTTTATACTGTTAACTCACTTTCAGTCCCTAGTTTTAATGCTGGAAAATTCATATATGCAGAAAACCTTCATATAAATAACTCTAAGTGTACACTAATGAGGAGGGAGTTGGATTTTAGTTCTTGTGATAAATATGGGACATTTTGCATGTTTCAGTGCAGGGCACTGCTGTGAAGACAAAAATCACAATGGCCTCCAGGGATTTGGCAATGGGAGTGGTCTACTTCTCTCAGACTGTCATTGGAACACTGGGGAATTTCTCTCTTCTTCACCACTTTATCTGCCTGCACTTCCCTAAGTGCCGATTAAGACCCACACATCTGATTCTCAAGCACCTGGTTGTAGCCAACTCCTTGGTCATTCTGTTTAGAGGAGTTCCTGACACAATGGCAGCATTTGGCCTGAAAGATTTCCTCAGTGACCTGGGATGCAAACTTGTTTTTTATGTTCACCGAGTAGGCCGAGGTGTGTCCATGGGCAGCACCTGCCTCTTGAGTGTTTTCCAGGTGATCACAATCAGCCCTAGGAGCTCCAGGTGGGCAGAGTTGAAGCTAATAGCCCCCAAGTATGTAAGAATCTTCAGTATTCTCTGTTGGATCCTCCACATGCTGTTAAATACAATTATTCTTATGTATGTTACTGACAGATGGCACCATAAAAACATCACATACAGAAAAGAGTTTGGATACTGTGCTCGAGTTTCCCAACAAAAATCTAGAAAAGTCCTGCATGTAGCACTGCTGTCATTGCCTGATGCTTTGTGTGTGGGGGTCATGCTCTGGACCAGCAGCTCCTTGGTTTCCATCCTGTACAGGCACAAGCTGAGAATGCAGCATGTTCATAAGACTAACGTACTGCATAGATCCTCCCCTGAAACTAGAGCTACCGAAACAATCATTTTCCTGGTTAGCACCTTTGTCTATTTTTGTACTGTCTCCTCCATTTTCCAAGCTTTTTTCACATTGTATAAAAATCCACACAGTTTGCTCGTGAATGTTGCTGCAGTATTCACCGGGGGTTACCCAACTGTCAGCCCTTTTCTGCTTATGAAACGTTACCCAAGTATATCCTGTCTCTCTCTTCGTTGTGCAAGGAATACAAACCCTGTAGTGGTATGAGGAGCATGTAACTTCCTTAATGTCAAGAAGAACATGTTTTAAAATTTGATTTTTCCCCCTCAGTTTAGATCTGAGGCAATTTTAGGATCCAAATTACTTTATCTAGCACCTTGTTTTGAGGTTTTACTAAAAATCATTGCATTTTTTTATGATGCAGGTGCGTAAAAATGAAGTATAATTTTATGTTCAATTTGGGTGCTTGAGTGTCTTAAAGATAAAGGTTCTGTTTGACTGTGGGAGCCAATGTGGTAAAACCATTTTTGAGATGGTGATGTAACAGTAGGAAAGATGAAGAATTCCTGTAAAAAAAGCTGGTGGAGGATTTACTCTAGGTATCACTGGATTAAGATGAATTTAGCATTAGCTAGAACTGTTTTGAGTTTTTGGATATTAAAGAGTTTTCCATTTTATCTTGGAAGAAGTAGTGGTAAAAAAGAACACTAAAGTTATGATACATAATTTATGAGGCTGGTAGGCCCACCTCCCACATTCCCATGGTAAAATATCACTAACAAATTCCGTATATTTGGATACTATGCCAGCCATATAATCACATTTATTTAATTGGGATGGGCGGCAGACGTGTTTACTTTAGAAAAATTTAAAAGACATGATTTATAAGATAAATATTCAAAAGCATTACACTTTGGCCAACTGTTATCAGTTGGTATTTCTGCAAGTCCAGAATACTTTAAACCTGATTTACTAGACCTGGGTATTTTCAACCTGGTCTCTAATTACAAATTCAAAGACATAGATATGAAAACATTCAACAACATTTTAAATATTTTTTCACCTTGGATGAATGTGTGGCTTAAAAGATAATGTACATAGAAGGATTAAGAGGAAATCAGAGTTTGAAATAAAACTTGGACCACTTTGCATACACTCTTCCTACTTGACATTGTAGCTACCCAAGATCTACTTTGAGTAAAGCATCACATTTTAACAAATACTTAAAAACCAAAAGCATGTCATTAAAGTACTCAAAAGCTCAGTTTTACACTTGTTTGAGATGTTTTAAATAGTTGCAATGGCTTAAAAATCACGATTAAATTGTTGCTTGTAACACTGTTTTGCCTGCTAAATTCTCCACATTTTGTAACCTGTTCTATTTTTGGGGGGTGTAAAGCATTTTTGCTTACTATTGTGATCTTGTATATTATTTTTCCGGTTGTGCAGTAATGTTTCAGTCCATCATTTTGCTTTTGCTGCTGAAACCACACAGCTGTGAGGACTTGCCTTTGTTTCTGTGAGGCAACTTTTCACTTCTGTATTTAGTATCTTAAGTACTGTAGAAAATGTGGCACTTCTTCCTTTAAGGCTACTTTGTAATACATATAAGGACTGGAGTTGTGTTTTTAAAGAAAAGCATTCAAGTTTGACAATATGCTATCTGTGTTTTCGCTATTCAAAGTGCAGTTTAGTACTTGAAACTTAAACTAATGTCATTCAATAAGGTAACCAAAATATGTCCTAAAAAGAAATCTGAATTAAATCCACTGACAAAAAGCACTTCATAGATTTCTACAAAATATTGCAGCCAACAACAGAGTACACATTCTTCTGAGCATCTCACAGAATATTCTTCAGAGGCAGTGAGCCCATCTCCTTGTGTCCTCTGCCCTCCACCAAGGCCTCACCATCCACAGTCATCACTCTGTCTCCACCGCTGCCTCTGATTAACTCCTGGTTGTGCCCCTGATGGTCCCATTGCCACCTCCACCAAAGAAGTTTCACTCTCCTTCAGCAGCATGGCGGCCCACAGCCTGGAGCCCCGCCCAGCCCTATGCTCGGCCAATCACAGCCACTCCCACTGCTCAAGGACAATCATTTAGCAACAGGCTAAGCCTCATGGCTGGGCCCTGACCACCGCCCTCAGGTTACTCCTTCTGGACATAGCCCTCTTCCATCCTTTACTCATTCATTCATTTTAAATAGAGGAATAGAGTCCTAACAGAAGAATATTTGGTTTAGTTTTGCTTCTTAGGATGCAAGAAAGTCACAATGATTTGGGGGAAAAGGTGACATAGTCATATTTTTATGCAGGTATCAAAGACCTAAAGCTAAAATGAATTTTAAAAACAAGACAAATACTTATGTAAGACACCTAACTTCTAAAGTAGAGAATAATAACTGTCACAAATGACTACAGCTCTGCAGGGACAAAACGTTAATTCTGAGTTTGCTACTCATATTCATGATACATCTGACCAATGGGCAGAAGAGAATATGATCTTGTTTTATGCTTTTGCAGATCCTGAGATGATGAAATTGTCATCCATCATTAAGGTCACATATAAAACCATTTAGGAAATCCTGTGACTGACCTTGGTTAGGAGTTGCAAGACTTTTAAAAGTCCAGTCTTCACCCCCAAGTTAGCTCCACCCTTCCATCGTGCTCCTAGTCATTTGTCCAGTCCCTGTGGAAATGTGAGGCAAGACATAAATCAAATGTAGAAGGCACATGCCCGAGCAAGACAGGTGACTCATGCCAGCAAAGATGCCTGGGCAGCTGGCCAGGAAAAGCAAACGTCACTGAAAGAGAAAATGTTCCTATCATATAAAGCAGGTATCTCTAAGTGTACACAATTCTCAAACATGAGAGGAGCAGGCTTGGAGACCACCAGAATCAACAGTTTATTTCTCTTTCTATACATACTTTTTTTAACAAACCGACAGCCATTTACAAAGTAGTACAAAAATAGTACAAGCAACTCTGAATCACAGACAAGGTGACAGGGAGTTGCAAAGGCTGTTCTATTACATACTGGTAACTTCAAAACGCATACTCAGGAAGACAAATATAGACATGCAAGATTGATCAAATAAGTAATCATTAAGTGTTCCTTTCAATAAAATGACCGAAGTCAGTAGTACAACTCTGTTAGAAATCCTGCACATACATACATTCATAATTATCCCTATCTTCCTTTTCTCGTCTCTCGTCCCAGTTGCTCTTTACTTTTAGGCAGTTTCCTTTCATCACAGTTTTCATCATACTTCCTAATTTTTATTCCCACTTTCAGGTTCTAACACTAGTGATACAACACATTGCTTACACTTGCACATCTGGTTGTCTCTAGTTGTGGCCATTTGCCTGTAAAATATACACACTTAATTTTCAACATCATTCACATGTGATTTTTGTGAAGACTGTGCTAAAAATACTAATTCCTAACCACTGATCCTTTGAGAAATTCATTATCAACAGGAGTATATGATAAAATCCGAGCACCAAGAGTAGGGGGAAGAACTATCCTATTTATGGCCGAGCAACATCAGTGCACTGTGTTTCTCTCTGTCTGTCTGCGTCCAAGTCTCTGCGTGTCTGTGTCTCTGTCTCTGTGACTGCTCCTTTCTCCTTTCCTCCCTCTCTCCATCTGCCTGTTTCTCATACTCACACATGGGCTGGCACTCGAATGCACACACACACACACACACACACACACACACAGGAAAAAAGATTTAAAATCAACATAAAAAGCATATTTTATTGTTCTCAATATTACCCTGCACTACATTTTGTTAAAATAAACATTTGTCCTTGAGATTATTTTTATTTTATCTTTTATTTTTTTGTCTGAAAAGACAAGGTCATGCTATGCAGTTCTCAGTGCCTTGAGCTCACTTTGTAGCCCAAGCTGGCCTTGAACTGGTAAGGATCCTCCTGCCTCAGCCTGCTGAGTGCTGGTGTTACAGGCATACAGCACCATGCCTGGCTTGAGGTAATTTTTAAAATTACTCTTTTTTATTTTAAAGAGAAAAGAACAAAAACAATTTAAGAAACACACAGACATAAAACAACCATAAAACAACAAAAACAATGCAGAATTTCAAACAAGGTGACAGGAAATTAGAAATGGTTGTTGAATGGATGCAAATAAAATTAACTCATAAAGCTAAAGTTTAAATTTGCTCATCAGTTTAAAATGAAAATGTTCAGTGTGACTCTTACTCTGATGAAATGTTTCTGACAGCCCCCATTTAATACCCCCACAGAGAAAAACAAGAAAAAGTCATATATCAGGCAAATCATGTCCTTTTTACAAGCTGTAGAGATCATTGTCAAAAACTGTTTATTCTTCTTTAAAAAAGAATTTATGTATGTGGAGAAAGCACTTTGGGAATCTGCTAATAACATTAGATTTTATATCATGATTCTGTTTCAAAACACATTTTGTAAACAGCTGAAGTTTTAAAAACTAACAAATTCCCACATATTCAGCACTTTCAATTGATGCTGATAAATAATAAATAACTAAACAGAATCCTTGATACATGAAATAAAATAATATTCCATTAACATCATATTACTCTTTACATGTGGAACCCTTTAGAAACGTCCATTGTACATGAAATTCCCACTCAAAAATTTCTTTTCCAACAATCTATCAGGATGTTGGGAAGCATGCTGGGATACTGGAACTTCTGCAGTGAGCTCCTAAACCCTTTCCAGGTGTCACAGCATCTGGAAAGAGAAACAGGAAGAGACAACTATAAAAGACGACACAGGAACCTCATATGCTGTTGACAGGACAGGGCCTTCCACAAACTCCTGAGAGTGTGTTTGTTGCTGTGATGACCGTCATAGCCTGTGTTGCTGCAGGGGAATCTAGGATAACCAGTTGCCCACAGGAAACAAAAGGCTATGGTGTAGATAGAACCTCCGCATTTATTGATTAAGGAGGGCATTATAGATAACTCTGATCATGGAGGAGGTCTAATGCTGAGCAGGATCTTGCCCTGGTATGTCTTTACCTTTAGTAGTTTTAGACTTAGTGTTGGTTTTAGTGTTAATCTTGGTCTTAGTCTTAGATTTAGTCTTAGTCTTAGGCTTAGTCTTGTTTTAGTTGTAGTCTTAGTCTTAGTCTTAGTCATAGTCTTACACTTAGTCTTAGTCGCAGTCTTAGTAGTCTTAAGTTTAATCTTAGTCTTAGTGTTAGTGGTAAGAGAGTACGGCCCACCCCTAATGGGGTAACGAGAAATCTCAAATGGTGATACCAGAAATCCTAAGCCTCTATTTGTTCCTTAGGGAAGTATGTGAAACTGGCCATTGTAAATTTGTGGTCCCCAGCATATCCCCCTTTGACGATGACGGTCACTGTAGAAACAAACATACACTCAGGAGTTTGTTGAAGGAAGGCCTGTCCTGTCATCAGCATATGTGCCTCATGTGCTGTCTTTTTAGCTATCTCCATGTCAGGGGTTTTGTAACCTTTGTGGATCTCAGTACTTGCAGTGTCAGACTCTTCTCTAGGGTCATTTTCAAGAATGTTCACACTGCCGAGCCAGTTAAGGGAAGACGGTTCTCTCTACTCTAGGTATAACCCCAGGCAAAATTACCCAACAATGAAATTTCTCCTCCTTTACTTTTCCATTTCTATTGTGTTCTCTGCTCCTGGTGTTCCCTGATGTTGAAACTGCTTCTGCTGAGTCAGACAAAGCAAGGTAGCCCCAGATGAGGAATCGTTGGGGCTGACTTTCGCATGAAGGGCGTGTTCTGAATAAAATTTGTGTGGCTCAGTTCACTCTCTTCAGCCTCATCTTGCCTCTCCTCCAATGTCTGACTTCTTTAGAGACTTATTCTCAGAAGTACATGGAAGTGACTTTCTGCTACTCCAACACATGTAGTACTCTAGGGCTAATAACGACTTTCATAGATATTATTTCATCTCATCCCGAGAAGGAATACACACACTTGGCAAAATAATACAATTCCTTTGGAACTGAGGGGAATACAAATTTCAGAAAAGTTGTGTGAATTTCCAGCATGAAATTTCCATCAGTTAAGAGTGAAATTAAAATTAAAATGTAATTATTCCTATTGCTAGTCTAGAGTTCTTAAGTTGATTTTCACCAATGAATAGTTAACAAACTAACCACTCCTCTATACTTCTTCTCTTTGTGTTATTTTTTTGGTTTGATTTTTTTCTTTTTTCTTACCCTGCCATCTTCTGTCCTCACCTCTCCTCCACCCTCCTTCCTTTTCTTTACTTCTTTATTTTATTCCTGCTCCAGAAAATCCCATGAAAAACTGGATTATATCATGACCATGGCTTCAGCTTGGAGCCCAGGAGAGAGAGGCACTGAAGGACAAGACTAAGGCATGCTGAGGAGGCTGGACAAGAGGAGCGACCTGTCAGTCATAGACAGCTGTTAAATCCCAGCCCAGATCTGACTTCAGAACAGAATACAAAGGAGAGTGTCCATTGACTTCTATGATTGCCCTCTTATTTTACAGTGGATCTCACAGGATTTATTTTCAATTTTCTTTCTTTCTTTTTTCTTTTTGGTGCTAGAATTGAACTCTGGACCTTGCACTTGCCAGACTTGCGCTTATGCCACTGAGCTGCATCTGTAGCCCTCATTTTCAATTTTCTTAAGAGCACCACTTCTTGAGCAATTTTTCTTCTCTTAACTTTTTATCTTGAAATAAAAGTTAAACATTCAAGTTCATTGATTGTGGCATCCAACTCCTTGAAGAGCCTGAACAGCTGGCTCCCATAGGGTCCAACAACCGGACTGCTCTGAGTAGCATCCCACAGTGGAGGGTCTCTCAGTCCAAGCTATGTCTGCCACAGGTTCTCCTGTGTGCGCTGCTAAGGAGGGAGATCCTCCTTACCTGGCCATCCCCTCACCCATCCCCCCACGCCCTTATACTCAGCGGCTGTGTGCTGAGCAAGGTAGCCTCGGCAGAGAGATTTTGACAAAGCACCTGTCACCATTACTGGATCCAGATAGTAAAAACGAAAATGTCAACCCCTAGGATTGCTGCAATCAGTTCACTAACCATAGCTTGGGCTGGCTGAGGCCCCGGAGGTCCTGCAGATGGCCCAGGCAGCTTCTCCTGCCTCCTGTATTCCTCAGCTTTCCCTCCAATCCTGCACAGTCAGTGCTGTAACTCCTTTCCATACTGCTGCTGTCTCCTGTTATCATGTGGCGCTTATCTCTCCTGGTGCCTGATAAGTCACAAGGCAGCCAGCCTCAGCCCCCTCGTGGGAAAACTTTAACTCTCAATATTTCTCTTCTTCCCTTACCAGTTCCACTTCAGTTCCCCTCGGCCAAAAAAGTTATCCCCGCCCTCATTTGCTCTGGCATTTCACCTGCTCTGGTCGTTCTGATGTTTTCAACTCCTGCAGTTCTGCTATTCTGGCCTTCACACCCTCCCCGCTGCTCGGGGCTCGGCCTGTCCTGGCCCAAGAACATCTCCTTAACCCTCCCCACCCCCGCCAGTAAAAAGAGCTAAAAGGCCTACACTTTCCTTAGCTTGGGGCTACCTTTGTCCACTAGGTAGCCTGCTACTCTGTCCCTCCCCCAATAAAGACTTCTTTTGTGTCAGAAAGTCTGGTCTGGTTCCCTGTGGGGTCTCGGTTTCCATCAGTGCCCAAGGCCAACTTCTCCTTTGCAACCTGCCCCATTCCCACCAAACCAGCACCACAGGCCCAGAGCCCCTCCCACCAAATCTCGACCAATCACTGCCCTCGGCATGGCCTGCTGGTCTTGGTTTTAGCAACACACTGACCCTAGCATCCAGAGCTTGGTACCATCTGGCTGACCCTGCCTCCCAGCCTCCAGCACTCAGCACAGTCCTTTTTTTCGTTTCTTCCATGGAACCCTTGCTAAGCAATGATCCACCAGGTATCTAGGAGCCAGAGAGTGAAACTGTAGGGGCCCAGGTAAGGGCTCGATTTACCAGCTCCTCTGTATGAGCATAAGCCAGGGCTGAGTATCCCCAAATCCACTTTGGCCTAGGTGCCAGGGTCTTGGGTGGGGTGGTTCCCTACAGAAAAGCCCAAGGCATCTCTATCCCTCTGCCTGTTTTCCCCACTATCCACCAGGCCACTGCTGGCCGCTGCTGTGAACCCTGTACCAGGTCTGCTCTGTTGTGCTCTTGGTGCCAGGTTCCCGTTGTCAGCCTGGCCATGGCCATGGTAGGAGTCCATTCTGTTGAAGCAACGTCGCTTGCCAAGCTATAAGCCTGCCCACCCAGATGCTCAACCAATCACTGCTTGCCGCCTTGGTCTGCTAATTGACCTCCTAGTAAGAGGCCACACCCAGACTCCCAGCCCTGATTGAAGCTCTGTGGCCACTCCTCCAGCACCTCCCACATTCATTCCTACATTCATTCATATTGTTTTATAGGGTCCTGATCAGAGGGATTTTCAGTTTAGTTTTGCTTTCTTCTTTTCACAAGCTGCAGTGCAGGAAGATTTGAAATAATTGTGCTTTTATGAACAGATCAAAAGATCAAGAAGCAAAGTTAATAAAAATAAAACTATCTTCCCTTGAATTCCGCTATTATTTATTTTTGTGGGGGGTGTCATGTAAGAAATACAAGGCAATAGTATCTTTCATTGTTTAATTCGTACACTTGTTTATTTGACACAGCATTACAGTCATAGGGTCCATCCTAAGGATGCTATGCAATTTCCTATATATACAGGTGTCTGGGGCAGCCTTACAACTTTCTGAGTTGAAACTTTCTTGAATTCTTTCAAAGTTTTCTCCAGCATTTCTGCCAAAAATGAGGGCTGGGAGCCCCACTGCGTGTCAGAGCGTTCAGGCTCCAGGAAGAAGTTAACTGGAATAGAAAAAATACTGGGAGAAGCCCAGGAAGACATGAAGTGGGAACAAGGAGGATCAGCATAGCCGGATTTTCCAGGTCCATTGATTTCTTAAATCCATGCTTTTCAATGTTTTAGTACAACACACTGAGTTTTTACATTATTTGTATTTTACATATTTCATTTTTTATGTTGTATTACGACGTGCTCACAATACATAACGCTTACAATCTCGGTGGGCAAGGTAACGTGTATTTACTGCACCTTCTTTCCCTTTTTAACCCCTTTCTCTCGCCTCTGTACTACTGCCGTCCACCTCTTGATGCTTCTCCTTCTTTCTCTGGTATGTGAGAAACCCAGATTTTTCTTTTTTATACCATCTTAAGTGTAGTGTATTAAATATATACTAGGGAACTTCTTAAAGTAAATATTTACTTTTATCAAAGAAATCTAAATATGCCCGGTGTTTACATGACCTCTGGAATTATAGACATTGATAAAAAATTGGATGAGTCGAAGTAAATCATTATACGCGACTTGCGCATGGATCACAAAAGATATACCTGCTGTCTCATGGTTACTTGTGACATTTATGTACCTCAGAATGTTGCTTCCTCTCCACTCTATAACTGGATCCTTACCAATTAGAACACAGCACACTCTTTTAGTTTCTCTTAAGTCAGAATTTTTCATATCTTCTTTATGTTACATGCATCATTTAGCTTACAGGCACGATATGTGCAATTTTATTATTTTAAATATATTTACAGCAAATTGTTATTTTATAAGAATGAGATGCTCTTGTTTGTGTTATCCAGACATTTCTCTTTTCTTTTGTTCATGTTACATGAAGAAACCCTCCTAACAGTGTGAGTTGCTCACGTATTATTTACGTTCTGTGTGTGGCTGTCTGTGCATGAGTGTTTATGAACTCTTCATGTGCATGTTTAATTCACTGATGTCTTTCTACATGGATGAACCGATGTTTGAACATCGTGTTCATGCCTGTGTGTGTGTATATTAGCACATATGCACGTGTCCTTCCCAAACTGTGAGACAAAAGAGGAGTTAAGGATTCAGACAGCACAGATCAGTGTGAAATACACTGTGGGGAAGGAGTTAGAATGGTGAGGAAAAGAGACAGCAGGGGGAGCAGAAGCTCTCAGAAAGGAGGTCTGAGAGGGAGGTAAAGAACCAGCCAAGGAGAGAGGAACACCAAGGATGTAGGGACCAGAGAGAGGAAATAGACTGAAATGAAAATGCAAATGTATGTATGTATATATGTATATACATATATGCAGGAGGGCTAACATGGTTCTACTATTGTATTGTATTATATCACTTAATGCTAAGGAATAATTGATGACGGGTTATTTGATCAATCTTGTATGTCTGTATGTGTTATCCTGAACACACACTTCGAAGATATCAATATGCAAACCAGCAACTATTGTTGGGGTTTTTTTTGGGGGTTTTTTGTCTTTGGTTTTTTGTTTTTTGTGTTTTTCTGTTGTTGAGAGGATTAATTGTCTGACCAATTTTGCATGTCTGTATCTGTGTTCACATATACATACACTTCGAAGATATCAATAGGTAAAGCAACAACCACTGTTGAGTCCATGTCACCTTGTCTGTAAATCAGTTTTGATTGTACTATTTTTTATGCTAATTTGTGTCTGTTTGTTAATATGTTTTTATGCTTTTATTTTTTAAAAAATAAAAAAATGCAAAGGAAGCAACAAAGGACAGAGAGAACAACATGGAAAGGGAACAGAGGAAAAATCAAAGCACAGAAGGAAATGCTCCCAGCAAATCAAAAGGTAAGAGAGTTAGTTTCCAACTGAAGTTGCCTTACACAAAATGCTAAAGAGAGATATTCAAGTTAAAATAAAAAGACACTAATTACTCACTTGAAAACCTGTACAAGTACGTTTTCAAGCTAAGGTTTAATGTATTCTCATATGAATAATATTCTGATTCTAATTTATAGTTCTTTGTAATTCACTTTTAACTGTAATTTAATGGCTCAAAGAAAAAAGTATGAAAATGTCTTTTCGTATTTCTATATAATGTATACAGCATTATGATTCATATTTCTGAATTATTATTCATATTATTCATATTTCTGTTTAATGTATTTTACATAAAATGTAAAATATGTAAATTGTTATATGAAATACAGGGAAATGAATGTTTATTCCAACAGCACTCAGAATAGTTAAGATGCCCTTCATAGATCAATGGATAATATAAGGTGATCTGTATACAGAGTATTACACAGGAATAAGTAAATACAAAATCCTGTTTTTTGCAGCAAAATAGAGCTAGAAGAGTTCATGTTAAATAAAATAAGTTAGTGGGCTGCGGATGTAGCTCAGTGGAATAAACACCTGCCTGGCAAGCACAAGGTCGTGAGTTTGATCACTAGTACAGCAAAAACAAAATAAACAAACAAAATAAGTGGAATAAGTTAGATGCAAAAGAAAAGCAGCACATATTCTATTTCACATGTGTAAGCTAACTGAAGTCAATCTAAAGGTAGAGCAGTGATGACTAATTATTGTGAAGCATGTGGATGTGGGGGATGGCGTTTGAAAATGTGGTCCACCTTTATTATTGCATTCTGTGTGTTTGTGTGGTGCTGGGGTTGAACTCAGGGTTGTGTGCTAGACAAGCACTATACCACTGAGCTAAATCCTCAGCCCCATCACTGTACACTGCATGCCTATGTGGAAACAGTAAATAACCCAATAGATGTGTTCAGTTAGTGTGTGTTATTAGCAACATAAAATGAAAGAAAGAGTGAAAATGCAGAGCCTTGGTATTCTATCAAAGTTCAGATGCTGTAAACATTCATTGCCTTCTATTTAATACAATTTACATATTTTATGCTGTATATATTATATAGAAATATGCAAAGACATATTATAATACTTTTCTTTGAGCCCCTAAACTACAGTTAAAAGCAGAAATGACTGCATTTTATGGTTTATAGATTGTGTCAACTTGGGGAGCCTAGAGGTTTGGCTGAGTGATTCAGCAGGAAGCCAGGGTGCTTACTTTGTATACATCCTGAGCCTGTGGAAGAGGGCATGAAGATTGTGTGAGAGCTACACTCCCCCTGGGTAGGGGTATCCTGTTTACAGTGTAAGGGAAGGAAAGAGGCTGCTTGCTGACATTACTCCCTTTTGATTTGATTGTTTTTGCTGTGTTCTGCAGCCATGAACATTTGTCCTCTGCCATGTGCCACTCTGCCTCAGAACCAGCCAAGTATGGACTGAAACGTCCACAAACTGTAAACTAAATAAACCTTTCCTTCCTTCATTTTAGGCATTGGCTATTTTGTATCAGCAACGAGAGAAAACTAACCAAGACACTGCTGTACCTAGAAATTGTTCTCTATAGAAACCTATCACAGATAATCATTGAATAAGGAAAAAGGAAGCACATCAAAAATCTTGAAAACACATTGGAAGACAGCAATAGAGGATTAAAGGAATACAAAGTGAATGAAAACAACCAGAAAATAATAAATAAAATAGTAGTACTAATTCCTTCTCTGTAGGAATTATTTTAAATGTAAATGACCTAAACCTCCCATCAAAAGATATCAACTATGTCCACAGAAGTGAAAAACAAAGACACAACTTTACACTTCCTACAAGACTTTATCCTCAAAGACTTACATAGGCTGAAAGGGAAAGTGTGAAGTGACATACTCCACGCAAATGACAACTCAATGAAACCAGAAATAACAATCTTTATGTCTGCCACAACAGACTTTAAGCTTATGACAAGACATTTGGCCATTGAGGCTGGACACGCACAGAGCACTGAGCTTTGTAGGGTCCTGCACGCATCCACAGCCATCCAGAGTCTGCCCACGACTGCGCCATCTTCATAAAACCCAGCTCTGCATGACATCAGCACAGACATAAAGCCAAGCCACGGTTTCCTGTGTCTCCACAGAATTCATTTTCACAAAAATGCTTCAGCAGGACACATGAACATTCTTAAAAATTGTTTACAGGTAATACACAGAGCCTCCTAGGGGCCATGCAGTTGGTGTGGGACCCTGGTCCTTCTTTTCTCTGTACAGTCCTTGAACTCCTTGTGTCCTCCCTTCTCCTGAATTTACAATTCGCTCCATTGTATTGCAGGTAAATTTTCTTCAAGGATGTATCTTCCTATGAGCACCTTTGTCTCTTGTTTATGTGGAGAGCAGATTCACATTCCTTTAGTATCTGACTTGTTTTTGCATTTTTTAATTCTATTTGTACATTTTAGATATACATAACAGCTGTATTCATTATAGGGAGTGTGTATCTGTACATGATGTGTCCTGCTGCTTCCTTTCATACCATCTTCCTCCCTTCCTCACTTCCTAAGAGAGTATCTGTCTGTCTACCTATCATCTATCTATTTATCTATCACCTATATTTCAATTTCCACTTTATTCCTATAGGTACACAAAGTACAAATTCAACTGCAGTGAATTTTAACAATGCTGGCAGAGCACTGGAAACTCCTGCATCAAAAGCAAAGGACTTTTCACTCCTGACACAGTCAGCTGTGTGGATCAGATCGCATCCATGTCCTGTATCTGAGGTCCCAAAGAGGAGTGTGAAGGAAACCAAGTGGGCGCTTCTCACACAGCTGATTTGTGTCACCTACAGTGAACCCAAGAGCAAGAACCTCCCATCCTGTAGGGAAATTTCTGCTAAAGCTGCTCCAAACTGCCAAGGACTGAAACATCTTTGTCTTTACAATAAAGAAATCTAGTCTCTGGGTAAGTAAATTAAGCTGTCTTTATCTTCCAACACTCACTGTACACAAATGAAAATAAGCTACTTCAGAATTCTAAATCTCGGGATCACTACCCATAAGATGTGAAGATAGTTGCCAATACAAAGAGGGGCATCCGAGCAATATTCACTACTCATTTGTGTACTGTTCTATTTTGCTTTGAGTACTTCTATAAATGCATCATTGCCAATTGACACTTGTGAGTATGACCCAGTGGTAGTAATGTGTTTTATTTCCTTCCTGGAACATTTTGGGGCACTTTTCAGCAGATGCTGTGCAGAAGGATCAGCCCAGTCTGACACGTTGATTTAAGAGTTCCACATGGACACAGCTTGAGAAATCCCTAAAATCCCCAGTGTCCGCCTTAGAGGTTGCTGTCTTTTTCTTAAATTTCTTCTTTTTAGATTTTAAAATAATATTTATTTTATCCATTTATTGCTGTGCTAAAAATCAAACCCAAAATATGCACCCTAGAAAGATATTCCACTATGAGGTGCAGCTAAAGCCGACTTCAGTTTCCATATCTGACTTTGTTTTTTTTTTTTTTAGAAACATAAAAGTACAAAAACATATTGACAAACAGACACCCATTATCATAGAAAATAGTACAATCACAACTAATCTATAGACAAGGTGATATGGTCTCAACAGTAGTTGTTGTTTATCCATTGATATCTTCGAATTGTAGATGTATGGACCCATATACAGACATGCAAATTTAGTCAGACAGTTGATCCTCTCA
>PVLD010019611.1:0-27109 GCA_004027595.1 Dinomys branickii
GCACCACCCACATACAAACGCATGTTCTCACTTCTGCAAGAAGTTTTAGGTAGCCCGCTATCAACGCATAAATGGGGTCCTTTTACTTTTTAAATTTTTATTTTATTTGTGCATATTTGCAGTACTCCAGGTTTGCATTCATCTTAGGGAGTAGGCACATGTGCTGAGCATTTCTTGATTCTTTTTATTCTCCTTCCATCTCTAGACCCCTTTTCCCCTTTTCCTTCCATCTCTAGATCCCATTTCCACTATTAATGCTATTATTATTTTAGTTCATGTTTGCGATACAGAATGATTACGTTCATGGTAGGTATTTTGTAAATATACACGATGTAACTTTAATTTTTTTAACTCCTTCTCCCCGCTCCAATAATATGCTTTTAAACCCCTTGATTATCTCAGTTGCCTTCAAGTTCTGGCCTTCTCCTTTTTAATTATAAAGTTCTTCCCCTCACCCTCAGATTCAGTGACACAGCTACATGCTCATAGCTGCACTTTGAGCATCCGCTGACTAAGAACACACAGGTAGACACAGGATTCCCTGCACTGAGACCCACCCTCCCCAGGCACAAGGGTCAAGGCCTCTGCGGCAGGTCTGGATGGTGTCATTCTATCTCAGCTCTGGACAGAGCCTAGCAGAACACCAGCAGCTCCAGACATACAGGGAGTATGGACTACCGTGTGGTGGCTGGCAATTTGGTCAGCTACAGACAATGCCTGAGAACAATGACAATATTAAATTGCAAGCGCAGTTCTTTAAGACCCCTAGAGCTGATACTGATCTGTTCTGCTCTGATCATTCCTGAGTTTTAATAATAATTCCCTCACAACAAGCTTCAGTAAATTGGGAGAGCTGCATGAATAAAGCGCTACATGGCCATAACCATAACCATAAGATGGGACCACCCCACCTGTGACCTGTAGACTCTCTGATTCACATATGTGACATGTCTTCCTATGCTCCAGGTCCTTTCTGGCCTGGAGCTCTGCCCTGGACACCATTCTTTCCAGGATGTTTCTGACCTCTGCCTCATTCTGGCCAGCCCTCCATCTCTTCTAGTCACATCCAGATCTTCCAACCCCAATCTGTGAGGTCCCTGGCTTTGCTGCAAATGGGCTGAGTGCCCAGAACCTCTGCTTCCCTGTGGCCTGACTTCCTGTGTCATCTACAGCCTCAGATGCTGCCCACAACCCAACCCCAGTGAATTAGAGCTCTCTCCACCCCAGTTCTTCCCAGTCCCAGCTCACCAGGTGGGGTGTAGAGTGTGCACAAGGGTGTAGCTCTGGAGTCACAACCGGGTTCGGATCCTAGGATTTGTGGCTTAGTAGTGTCACACAAATGAACCCCTGTCTTATTTTACTCACCTCATCTAAGAAATGCAAATAATGATACCTGTTTTGTCAAGAGAATTAAAAGTAATATATATAAACATGATATTTGGCACATAATAGAAAAACAAAATTTATCAATGCTATTATTATCTAGCCTTAGCTATACCCTTCTGGCTTTTCCAGAAGTTCTGGAGACTCTAGTGACATGTCCACTTGCCTGCCAGATGCAAACAAACAAACAAAACCCATTCCTGAATGTTATTTTAAAGCTGGAAGCTTGTAGGTCAGTCTCCCAGACAATCTCAGGCCTTGGGCCTGCCTGCAGTCTGCTCTCTCAGTTTCTCACTTTGGACATCTGCCTGGTATGTGAACCCCCAGTGTGAGAGTCCTGCCTAACAGTAGTGAAGTTTTCAGAAATGTTGGGGGCTGGGGATGTAGCTCAGAGGGAGCCAATTGGCCTAGCACGCACAAGGCCTTTGGGTTTCATCCCCAGCACTGAAAATAAAATCGGAAATGTTGTAACTAACTGGCATCAGTCATTGCAAGAACATTCACACCATGGAAATCGGCAACCATTATAAATAAGTCAGCTTTACCCCCAGCCCAGAGCTGATGTATCAACCGCCGCTAACTTCTGAGCAGGATTTGTCTGAGCCACTCCCCCGATCCACCCTCCTCCCAGCAGCTCATAACCTGCTCCTGAGACCTGACCCAGGCGAGTCCTCGGCTCAGTCTCTGATCTCTAAGTCCTTATTCCCTGGTGTGACATGGACAAGACCCCCCAGCCAGCGCCATCCCACAAAACAGCACAAACCCTGAACATCCCAGGGGGACTCTGCCGTTTTTACTATCGAGTTCCCATATAGCTGAGACAGCTCCTGTCAAAATCAAGCCAATAGACCGTTTCACACATTAATTACCTCAGACTGCAAACCTGATGGAAACTTTTAGAGGTTCTCCTATGGAATAAACAAGCCCTGTCAATGTTCCATAGAAAAGCTTCCGGAAAGATGTGAGTCTAAATGACAACCTCCCCATTATATTTTAATTGAGATGACGCCTTGCAACAGGATAAATTCCATCCAGAGCATTGGTTTCCGGGTGACCTTTCCCCCCATTTCTTGACAGATTCATCATGCTGAACGTCTTGTGAAAAATGTAAAAACATCCCTTTCTTCTCTGTCATGCTGAAATCTGAATCTCATGAATTTATTTGCCTTAAAAATAACAGTTGTTGCATATTCTGATCACTTCTTGCTTTAATTACATTAGGCCTTACCCCTCCTTTTCTCAAGAGCCTCATGCATTTTCTCTCCGTCCTCTCCTCCATAGACGCATCAGTGGACAATTGTGACTTTGACCTTTAAAGTTGACTAGAGCCATGGAAATACAAGTGGCAACAGAGACCCTTCCATGACTATAAGTTCAGAGTTTTTAATTCTTGACACCTTGCTTAATGCTTTTAAGCTAAGGCTGGCAATTTTGAACTTTCTGCTAGATACTCACAGGTTTAAGACAATTTGGGACAACTCCTGCCATCCACACACTGATTTACCCCACCCACATTTATGTATCTTACTATAAACTAAGCCTTCTGATAGGCTCTGTAGCTCTTCAGGCCTCTCCCCTCCACACTATCTGTCTAATGGGAGAGAGAGAGTTGGGCACCCCAGTATTTGCCTGTGTCCCAGCTACTCGGGAGGCTGAAGCAACAGGATCACTTAAGCCCAGGAGTTCAAGGCCAGCCTGGACAATATAGCAAGGCCTCATCTCTGAAAATTAAAAATAAAGAGGAGATAGGTAGGTACACAAATAAACACAGTGGGATCTGACATGTGCAGTAATGTAGGGATGAACAAAGGATATAGAAAGTCGAGAGTGACTATGTATGTCAGTTGGACAGTGTGTTACTTATTGTTGTTCTAACAAACTATCAGACTTACTCACTTAAAATAACATGAATTTGTTATCTTACTGTTCCGGAAGCCAAAAGTCTAAACTGAGTCATATAAACATAAAGTCAAAGTGAATAAATTGCTTAGTTTCTATGTGCCTCAGTTTCCCATCTATAAATTGGAATGAAAATTTTGCTCATTTGACAAGGCTATAATAAGGATGATGATGTCAACTAGTATTTATAAATATTATGCACCTGGCAATCAATTTAGATATTTTACTATTAAGCAAATAAGAGAGTAGAGACTAGATGCGTGTGAACTGGAGCAGTGAAAGGTATACTTTCAAGGGTATTCATTTATGTGAAGCTGGTGATTACTTAGCCCCTCCTTAGGAGTCTGAGTCCCAGTCCCAAGCTCCTGAGGCCCCCACTGCAGCTAGACAGTGTCCTTTCTTCAGGAATTTGCCACCCACATGGACCTCAGCCAATCTTCTAGGTGCTGATAACCCCAGCTTCTCCCCTTCCTCCTGCCAGCCCTTGAGGTTCTAGTTGCTTCCCACAGTAGTTACTGTGTCAGTTCCTTAGCATTCCTGTTTTGCTTTTCCTGTACTTCCTAGTTACTTCATCACCTCCCTATGATAAATAATTGGTTAAAGTAACCAGTATGCATTGCGTTTGCTGACTAGACTCCTCATGGAATGCACAAACACACTTACATGCAAACGTGGGTACTGCCACATATACACACACAGATAAGTATACATATATGCTTCATTTACATATTCCTAGCACTTTCTTCACTATGCTCCAGGCTGCATCTGCTCTGCTGGCCCTCATTAATGTTCTATCCTTTCCAGACTCTAAAATGTATCAGAAAAAAGTTATAGAGCTCCAGAGGCAACATCTTTTTCCTTTTATATGTGTAAGCAATTGTTCCATGCTTCTGTGTTAGAAAACTTGCAGGCCAATTCTTTTTTAACATCAGTCAGTTTTAGTGGTAATATTTATGAAAGAATTACTGCCTCAAAGGAGAATAATGTTTAAATTAAATGGCATTTTTAAAATGATATTTTTTAAAACCCTATTAACCCTTCTCCACTGCTAGTGGGAGTGTGGACTGGTACAGCCACTGTGGAAATCAGTGTGGAGATTCCTCCAAAAGCTGAAACTAGAGGATCCATTTCACCAAGCTGTTCCCCTTCTTGGTATCTTCCTAAAAGAATTAAAATCATCATACCATGTTACAGTGGCACAGTTTATAATAGCTAAATCATGGAAGCCGCCCAAATGCCCATCAACCAATGAATGAACAGAGAAGATGTGGTTGTTTTTATACAGTGGAGTACCACTAGGCTATAAAGAAGGAAAAGCTTGAGATACTTCTAGGCAAATGGTTGCACCTTGAGACCGTACTCTTCAGTGAAATAAATCTGACACATACATTTAAATATCACATTGTTTCTCTAGTGTGAGAAACTGAAAGTGTAAATAAGGACTGAAATGTGCCAAGTTTCCAGACCAGACCTCTGCCTAACCAGAAAAGAAAAACTCCCCAAGCAGATCTGTACTCACACCTGTGGGTACACAGTACAGGAAGGTAGCAGCTTTTCCACGCAGCTCAACCAACTAGCAGCTGCCCCACACAGCTCAACTCACAGAGAGCTGATTCTGTGAAAAACTACAATAGACACACTGTGACTTCCAGGGCCCTCCTGTATCCCACACTGCACTGTCCATCAGCCAGCTCCAGACCCGCTACTTAGAGACCTAAAATTTTGCACCCCTCTCAGCGCTGCTCCCTCCCATACCTAAACTCCCCTATCAAACATGCTCTCCTCCTTGCTATGTGCCAATGGTCTTTTTACCCTCCGGCTGACCACATTAGTCTGCAATAAAATCCTCACACGTTGCTTAAATTCTGCCTGCCTCAGTGGTCTCAGTTGTGCCTTGGTTTGTATAAAATGTATAAAAGACAAAATGTATAAAATGTATAAAAGATACAAAACAAAATGTATAAAAGATAATGTGAAATGGGAAGAAAATGTTCAAATGGGGAGGGAACAAGAGAGGGAGGAAAGGGAAAGGTGGGAAGGGAAACAAAAGAGAATAGAATGAAAAAAAAGGAAACAAAGCTTTTGTAAGTGAGGGGAATAGAGTCTGAAGCGGGGTTAGGGGAAAAAGCAGAATGAAAACACACCATGTACAGGTACAAATTCCCTGTGTGAGTGTGATCATGATGCAGACCTAAAATGTACCAGTAAAACTAATTTTAAAAATACAACTATTGATGCCTTCACCACTTCCTGCATTTATTCAACAGACATCCTTTTTCCCTCAAGGCCAGATGCCCTTCCAGATGCAGATACAGAGAAGAATCAGACAGGCAGAGTGCCAGCCCTCTGCAGGGAAGAAACCAAAAGCAAGGGTGCTGTGTGCACAAGCCAGCATTGGGAAAGATGGCCTGGGCAGGAGGGTGGCTGTAGGTAGCAAAGAGCTTCCCTGCGAGAGCTCCAGGACCTAACTGTCTCGGTTCAAATCTTTCTTCCATCACCTACTGCCAAATCACCACGGGCAAGTTCCTAAACTTTCCTGTTCCTCCTGATTTCCTCTGTTTACAAAATGTAACAGATCTCTCCTTCTCAAGTTCTCTAGGAAACCAGGTGTGATGGTGTATACCTGTCACTCCAGCACTTGGAGCTCTCCAAGGGTGTTAGTCAGCTTTTCTCACCATAAGGCAGGAGGATGGCAAGTTCAAGGCCACCCTGTGAAACTTAGCAACTTAGTAAGACTTCGTCTTAAAGTACAAATGCAAAGGGGTTAGGGATGTAGCTCAGTACTGAGCCACTGGGTTCAGTTCCCAATACTTAAAAATAAAAATTTAAGAAAGGTTAAAAAAGAAAATAAGTCATCTTCGGCACAGTTTCCAGTGTTATTACTACCAGCATCATCTTTAGAGGCGTGCATGGTGCTGTGGCTTGGGACTTACATGTCCCCCAAGGCCCATGTGTTGGAGGCTTGGTTCTAGCCTCTTTACTTTCTGGCCATGAAGTGAGCAATTTTGCTCTGCTCTGCACTCTGGCCATGATGGGCAGCCTCTCCACAGGCCAATGACAACAGGGCCAAGGGATATAGACTGGAACCTCTAAAGCCATCTGCCCTTTTTCATTGTAAGTCTACTGTCTTGGGTGTTTTTTATAGTGATGGAATGTGGAGGACCACCTGGGTGACTTCTTGAAGGAGGAGTAATTGTCTCCATTTTGGCTAAACCTGGCCCTGTTTCCATGGGTTGAGGTGTGGACAGCTGGCTAGGACTTTTCGTTATCTCTGCATTTGGCTTTAAGCAATGCAAGTAGGTCCAGCCAAGGGACTGATGTGTAGTCTTTGAAGCAAGGCAACAAGACAGTGTCCCACCTCCAGCTCCCAAATGAAAGATGTGTGAGCTAGGGAGAGGTGGGATGGAGAGCTGTGCTCCATGCCAGCAGCTGGGATCAAGCCTTCAGATAAGAGGCTATGACTTCCCAGCGCATAAAAGATTACACAGCATAGCTGAGGCACCAACCCTAAAACATTACCTACTACCTCAACTGTGTTATACACATTACTCTTTCTGCGCATCCTTCTCTCTGCATATTGCAGAAGTGATTTCAGGCCTCCTACCTAGCCCAGCTCACAGCACTCACGCACTTCCCACCATTCTCACAGTCATTCATCCCCAAACGACTCGCTTCTTCACAAATTAATAAAACCGAGGTTCAGGCCTGGGTTGTGGCCTTTGTTCTGGTTAGCCATCATCAGAACTGAACTTAGGACTCCTGGGCTCCCCATAACTATAAACATGCCTTAGTGTCTTTACTGTCGCCATGGGTTGCCTTAGAAGTGGTAGATTGGAATTAACTCGCTAGAATTCCAGTAACTTTCCATGGATTACAAATATAAACTTCCTTGACCCATGATGAGGACCAGGAAGGGCTCTCTATAATGGAAAGCTGACTAACACAACTGGAGGGTTCATTTGCACTAACACATCTGACTTAGCCCAGCCTATCTGAATTCCCATTTCATCGTATGTAAAAGTAGGACATCACTGCGCATGACAAGGGGTCCATAGGGAGACTGCCATATTGGAAGCAAGAGATGTTGGTGACAGGGGCTACCAAGGTAAAGGATGGTTGAATTAAGGATGTACATTGAAGATAGACCTAAAAAGGATTTCCTGATGGATACAATCTAAGACAAATCAAAGATGAAAAGTACTACCATTTCCTACAGTGGAAAAAAGAAGGAAGCATGCTGGGATGTGGAAAGTGGACCAATGCAAAGTTCAGATTTGGACACGTGAAGTGAGAGGCTTGTTATCCATCCAGTCAGACATGTTGAATGAGCAGTCAGATATACACATCTGGTACTACCTCCTCCACCCTCTGCTTCCCTTTTACCATTACAGGGTTGTTTATTGGAGTTAGATGATGACCTAAGTGGATGTGTTAAATCACCCTGTTATTTGGTAGTGATTTAGTTGATGTGTCATGCAACATGTTGCTGAGGAAATGAGAATTTGTATGGTGCCTTGGAGCTTCTACCTAGTCCTCCAGAGAGGTGGAAGTTTCAAAATAGCAGGATCCCAGAAGGCAGAGGTGAAACAGCACCAGAAATTATTTTTCGCCCCTATGGCAGGGCTGGCCCTGTACATACAGCCTGGGTTGCTTTCAGACTTCACACAAGACTTATGAATCACTCTGAGTATCTCCTTAGAGTCATTTACTTCCCTCCATCAATTCCTAGCCAAGCCAGACAGAGTCTGACTTTAAATCCAATCACAATTTTTTTCCACCCACTGAAATCCTCATCAACCTTGTTACTGGTAACTGCTGGAGCTTCCTCCTTCCAGCGAGGGAGACAAAGAAATGCCCACATCTTGAAAATAACCTTTGCAACTACCTTTCTTCCCTGACAAGCCTGGCAGAATTGCAATCCCTTTCCCTGTACGCTGGGAGCCGTCTCTGCAGCACAAGAGACAGGCAGTAGCTGCCTTCCTCATCAGCTCTGGCTGCTAAGCACTGCTTCTTGGTGTTCTTTATCACCTTAACTTCATCTCACAAACCCACCTCTGCTGCTCCAGGAGCTTGAGTATTAATCACTTCCGAGTCACTCCAGGTAGTGCTGACTGCCTTATCTTCTGCTCTGTCACCAACACTGGGATACAAAAGGCCACAGACAGGCCAGCGGCTTTCCCTCTGATTAAAATCTTCCTGGAATCCTTGCCACTCATAATCCTGGTGGAAAATTTCTAGCCCTTTCCTCTGGGTAGCCATTCTTCACTAGAGTTTCCTCGATGTCCAAATGTATCAGTGTCCATTGTAAAATTACCAACCATCTTACAGGAGTGTTCCACAGGTGAAAAAAACCTATGCTATAGAGCAGTACTTTCAACATACCCATAGCATCAGCATTACCTGCACTTCGTTAGAAATGCAGATTCTCGGGCCCAGCCCAGATCAATGGAATAATCCAACTTTGGTTTATCAAGCTTTCCAGTTACTTGTGATGCATGCTCAAATTGGAGAACCACTGCCGAAGTACTCTGGATGAGAAACAGGAGGGCTAAGCACTCCGGTCATTAACAAACTGCGCCTCTGGTTGCACCCCTCTGCCTGGCAGTGCTTATTTTCCACACTGAAAATGAGATCTGACTTAACCATCTCTGCAACCCCTTCCAGATCCAAAATTCTAAGAAGGCGTGTGGAGGAAAGGGAAGGAACCACAGCATGAGATGGTGGTGACACTCCTTCCTGTGAACCTGCCACTTGCACAAGTGTTTTTATTACCTACGAGGTACACGGGTGTTGAAGGTGGCTGTCTTCAGCCATTTGTGCTGCTATTTCAGAACCCTTGAGACTGGGTAGTTTATGAGAGACAGAACTTATTGGCTCCCTGTTGCAGAGGCGGAGAAATTCAAAAGCATGGTGCCGGAATCTGGCCAGGGCTTTCTTACTGCATCATCCCATGGTGGAAGGCAGAAGGCCCAGAGTGGGTAAGAGAGGAAAGCAAAGGACCAAGACCTTTTCTCATCAGCTCCAATGCCTTAGTGAAGGTGGAGCCTGCATAACCTAAACACTCTGCATCATTCCACACCTCCCCAAATCATTGCCTTGGGGACTAAGTTTCCAACCCACGAACATAGGCAATACCTCCTGTGGCACCCCCCCGTGCATTTCTCCCCTGAACACGTCACAGACATCAGGACTGTTGGCCCTTATCCTGATCGCTCCAACAGACTGCGCTCTTGGCCGGGAAGACACACACTGGCATCCAGCCAAATGTCTAGAACTTAATAAATGAGTGACTCAGGATGAATAGACACATTCATATGCATACTCTTCGATCTGCTCTGACATTCTGCAGGCACTGGCAGGATTCTGTCCTTCAGTTCTTACCTCCTCTCCTCTAGTCACCTCACCGCTTTCATTTTATAAATCTTGTTCTTATCTTGTTGTTCACAAAACTCTGTCATGGGACCTTTCACGTCACTTATGCCACATTTACTCAGTACAGACTGCACTCTGCACCTTAGCTCTGTATTTTTCTGATCAGGGAGGGAATTCCTTAGGTGTTTCCCTTTACAGACATAGATTTTTAAATGTCCCCCTCATAAATGTGTTTTGCCCACTTCACTGCAGGATGAACAATCTAGGTGAGGAGTATAATAGAACTCTTTTCATCAAAATGTTCCTGTGTCTCCCCTTCTCCAACAGTAACTGCTGTTCTCCCTCATTGATAGTTCCAAAATAAATTGCAAAGTTCAGCCATAGGTCTCCTTAATAAGTTGATGTTAGCATTTCCATAAGCCATCCACAAAACACAGACACACTGTATAAAGACTTTACTGCCGATTCTGGGAATAACCTTGGGGACCGAGCATCACAAAAACCAAAGATAGTGGAAGAGGAAGCCTTAAGGATATCCATACATCAGAATGGCCAAACTGCTAGTGGACACAATGCTTAGCTCACTAGTATGTTTTCAGAACTTTGCTTAAGATGACCCCAAGATTGCATACACAGACTTTCTCCTAGCTAATCAAACATGAACATGGACGCTGCTGTTAAGGGATTTTTGCCAGAGTTAATTAAGGTTTCAGTCAGTTGACCTCAAGACAGAGAGACTAACCTCTGTGGGCCTGAGTTAATCTGGTGAACCCCTCAAAGAGAGAGGACTATTCTTAACAAGAAAGATTTGAATTCTAAGAAACATTTACCATTCCTGTCTTGGAAGTTAGAGAAAGCCATAAGGCAAGTTAGCCATGAGCTGCCAGCCACCAAGGAAACAGGACTCTCTTTTATTTGTTTTTTGAGACATGGTTTCACTATGTAGTGCAGGCTGGTCTTGAACTCACTTATACAGCCCAAGCTGGCCTTGAACTCATGGGTGATCCTCCTGGCTTAGCCTCCCAAGTACTGGGATTATAGGCATGGACTACCATGCCCAGCCAGGCTTAGTTTTATAACTGCCAAGCACCTGAAAGAGTTTAGAAACTAGATTCTTACTTAGTCACACCTCCCAGTGAGACTACAGTCTATATAACAAGCTGCTTTCAGCTTTTGAAATGAATAGGGGACTGAGATCTGCTGAACCCAAACTCCCAACCTACAGAATTGTGAGCTAATAAACAGGTGTTTAAGATTGCTAAATGTGGACACAATAGTCCCCCTAGAGGACACACTCCCAGACTCCCAGGGGATGCCTAGAACTGCAGACAGTACAAACTCTATGCATATTTTTTCCTATGAATACATACCAATGAGAAAGTTTAATTTATTAAGTTAGGCACTGCAAGAGAGTCACAAGTAATAATAAAGTAGATCAACTCTAACTCATACTGTAATAAAATTCATTTAAACCCATCAATAAAATTCACCAGAAAATAATTTTTTAAAGAAGAAAAATGAGGCTTTATTTCAAGGGGAAAAAAAGAAGTTTTCAGACTAGAGAGAGAGCATCTTTCCTGCAAAATGAAGTGCACTGGGAAGAGACAGAGGGGCTGGGTTCTCTAGAGATAAAGGTCTCACCCAGGTCCTCCCCCTCCAATCTGCTTATGCAAATAACGGGTGCAAGTTTGCTCTATCCTGATTGGTCAGCTTTGTGTAAATGAGGGATATAACCATGCCCATTTCTTACTGGTTGACATTTACATATGACTATAGGTTGTAGTTCATTGGTCAGGTCCAGGCCAGTGAGACTTTGTAGTGAACACCTCAGTTTGTGGTGCTTCCAGGAACACAGAGTGGTGTGTAACCCCACCATCAGTAAGTGACTGTCAGGCTCCATTGTGAATTTGGGATCCAGTTAGACACCTGGGACTGAATCTCTTGCCCTCAGTGCTATTCTTAATCTTGCCAAACAAAGTCCCACAAATATAGCAACACCCTTATTGTAGAGAACAAACAAAGGTACAAGGACAAAAAAAGACTGGGCTGGGCTGTGACAGGCCACATCACCCTTCTGTCCCCAACTTGCACATGAGTGTGGACATGATGTGCTTTTTGTAAACAATCCATTGCTTTTATGCTTCCAATCATCCAGCACATAACCTGTCACCCTCACTCAGAAGCAGCTCTGCACTCTGTGCCCTGAGATATCAGAGTTGGTGCCAACAGTGTTGTGACTTCCACAGCTCCAGAGCTGTTTGCCTCCTTTTATTGGCTGTAATTGATGGCCTGGCCTCGCTACACCACAAAATCAAGACAGGCCCTATACCTCAAATTTCTCTGCTTGCATGCTGATGGAGAGAGAGAGAGAGAGTTATTTATGGTCTCTCCTGCTGGACTTTCTGTAAATTATAAGTCTGGGTTTACGGGCTAAATGTTCAGCTGGACTATGCAGCTCAAGGCTGAGGCATTTCCCTGCAGAGATGATTACAATGAAAGTGAAGGTGTTGCCTTTTTTTTTTTTTTGGTCTAGCAGTTAATATCAACTGTAATATTTCACCATGAGTCACTAAGAAGCTCTCTTACAGTGGTTATTAGCTTATTAAAATGTTACACAACTGTTTGGAGATGATCGAAATGATAGCAAGATGGCAAAATAACAATAATAATAAATCATGTTCATTTAATCCTTTCTTCTATAATGTTTCAGCCTGCCCTCATCTGAATTATGAGGTAGGGATGAGAACTTGTAATTAAAGGGGAAACCTGCTCTGCAGGATAAAGAATCAGCTTGGGACAGCTGCCCCCTGGGATTCTCTGCCCTCGCACAGTGGGGGGCAGTAGAGGGGGTCCTGCTGCACACCCCAGTCCAGTGATCTGTCTTGTTCACTTATTTTTTATTACTGCATGTTTGCAGTACATGATGATGACATTTATTATGGGCAGTAGGTATATGTACTTAATACATCTTAATTCTTTTTTGTCATCCCCCACCCCTCCCTTCCCTCCTTCCTCCTTCCCACTCTTGGTTTTCTTCCCATATGCAAAAGCTTTACTTTCATATTTTTCTTCAATTATTTTTTTCCTATCTCCTTTCCCTGCCTTCCCACTCTACCCCCTCTATCTCTTGTTAACTCAATTTGCTATTTATCTGTCTTCTACTTTGCTCTCTCTCTCTCTCTCTCTCTCTCTCTCTCTCTATATATATATATATATAAATTTCTTATGTAAGAGAAACAATGTGATATTTAAACCTGTGTGTCTGACTTATTTTACTTAATAGTATGGTCTTGAGTTGCATCCATTCACCTATGAATGCCTCATGTTTCACTTTCTTATAGCAGACTAGTACTCCATTTTTTTTTATTTTAAAGATAAAAGAATATAAACTCAAATAACACAAAAACAATAAGGAAATACACAAATTATGGGGAAGGCAGTAAGAGATTGACAATGAATGCTGTTTTACATAATATCATCTTCATATTTGACTCAGTTATCTCAAAAATAATGAAGGAAATACATGATTATACAGAAGATAGTAGGGGTTTAACAATGGGTGCTGTATCACATAATGTTATCTTCGCATTTCTTACTCAGTTATAAACCAGAATAACACAAAAATGATAAAGGAAACACAGAATTATAGACCAGATATTGGGGAATTAAAAGTGGATGCTGTATCACAAAATGATGTCTTTTGTTACTCTGTTATACAAATGATGGCATATTCGATTAATCAAACAGTTTTCTCCACCCTCATCTCCATTGTTCTCCCATCCAATCAATTGCTTTCCCTCTAATAATAAGTGCACTTTTTGGTTTATTTACTCCCTTGGGCTCTCACATTGGAAAGGCACATGGCTGCTTCAAATTATGCTGTAACAAATATGGGTGCACTCAAATTACTATGGCCCTAGGTGGAAAAGCACCCGTCCTCAAAGATGGTACATAGCCAGGGAGCCAAATACACTGCCATACCCAATTGATAAGCCCTCGAGGTCCTCGGAGGTCTGGCCCAGTCCACAGGTTCACCCCCACGAACTGCTGTGATCCCCCTCAGCGAGGCGCTCCCGGGGTCCTGCTCGAGTCTGCAGGGTCAATCCCCCAGACTGCTGGGCTCCTCCCCTGCAAGGCACTCCCAGGGGCCCAGTCTGGTCCATGGGGTGACCCCAGAGACCATCGGGCTGTGCCCCAACAAGGCACTCCCGGGGACCTGGACCAGTCTGCTGGGTCGCCCCCATATACCTCTGCGTCCCACTCCAATGAGGCACTCCCAGAGGCCCAGTCCAAGTCCTCAGGGTCCTGATGTAGCCTGCAGGGAGCCCCTTGATTCTCATTTGTGAACCTTCCTGGTACTAGGGGACCCGCCCCTCCCCCTCTTGACATTCTCCTGTCGTTATAGCCCAGTGTCTGGGTGGCGATCCCATGGGAGGGTTCTTCTCTGTTCTTTTCCCAGTCACCTTCCAGGCTGGGCTTTCTCTCTCCTGTTTTGGCCCAGTTCTCAGAATTTTGCTCCCCTCTCGCCAGGTCAGGAAGCTTCCGTGAGCGTGGGCTCCTGAAGCTGAAACTGTGAGCATAGGAACGAGGGAGTAGGCCGAGGGTGTGTATGGAGCGGTGACTCCCTGTTTCTCCTCCTCCTCTTCCTCTAACTGCACAGTGGTCACTTGAACTGTTTTTCATAAAGGAGTCTTGTTTGCTCCTTGTGAGGGTTTCAATTCTCATTTGAAATCCTTTGATGCTGGGCACAAGTGGTGTGAAGTCACCCCCACCTGTGCTCACTGAGGTAGTTCAAGGTATGTACTAAGTTTAGTTATTAGTTTTGGGAGACAATTGGAGGAGGTTCTCAGGTCTTCTGTTAGAGTATGTTGTCATCTCTCAATCTCCAGGACTGCTGTTTTTCGTATATCTTGTCTCTGTGGGTTGACACAAAGTTCGTATTTGCAAGCAGTATGAAGCCCGTCTCAGTGCTCATATTAGTAGCAAGCCTCAGCCCTCTAACTCGTTGTTGACCTGGCCACTCTTGCTGAGCCGTGGCTGTTGCTCCTCTTCTGGGTCCAATGATGAGGATCTTGGAGGGCTGACACCAGGGGTAGTGGCCGAGGGAGAGGGATCCCAGGGTGGGGGTGGGACTGTGGGGCCCGAGGCTTCTCCATGCACCCCATGCGGTGGAACTGCATGACCCCATGATCCCATAGCAACTCCATGTCCCCCACAGTATCACTGTGCCGTCAGCAGCAGCTTCACGCACACCCCACAGAGGGACCACGCCCAGGAGTGGCTTCATGAGCACCGGCGAGAGCTCTGCACACCACAGCAGGACCGCACCTGGCAGCAGCTTCACACACACCCCACAGCAGGACTGCACCCAGTGGGGGCTCTGCACTCTGCAGCAGGACCACACCCAGCAGCAGCTCCATCCACACCCAGCAGCATCTCTACAAGCCACGGCAGAACCAACCCCAGCGTCACCTCCACAGGCACCCAGCAATGGCTCCGCTTGCTGCAGTAGGACCATACCCAGCAGTGGCTCTGTGCTTGCCCCACGCAGGACCGTGCCCTGTGGCTCATGCCACCAGAGTTCGGTTCTATGTTGCTGAACACTGGTTCCCACCATTGGTGAGCATGGTGCAGTCTCCAGTCTGAAGTGGGAGGTGCCACAGAGCCTCAGGACATCTGGATGCCCTGAGGGAATGAGTGAAGGGTAAAGAGGGGGCAGCCACTGCAGGCGAGGAATGCAGGGTGGGCCAGCACCAGGCAGGGGCAGGTCCGAATGTGCCTAGGCTGGCGTGGCCAGTGGAAAAGGCTGTGACTGTTCTGCCACCACTCACTCTGCTCTTGGAGTCAGTGCTCTGAGGTCTCCACAGCACTTCCTCACCGCCGCTGCCCCCTCTCTGGCCTCCCCCTTTGTTCTGATTTTGGTCCAGCCCACGGATCCAAATGTGCCATGGCAGCCGCCCGAGCCACTTCTCCAGGAGGGGTCCGATTTGCTCTTTCTGATGGCCCCAACTCTCATTTCAATACCTTCCTGGGCCAGGGGATCGACTTCTCTCCTTCTTGTCCTTTTGATGTTGCTATAATCCCGTGTTTGGGTGGCAATCCTCCAAGAGGATCTTTCTCTGCTGCTTACCTAGTTGCCATCTTCCCAGAAGTGCCCCATTTTTATAAATACATTTTCTTTATCCACTGACCTGTCAGTGGGCATCTAGGCTGTTTCTAAGATTAGTTATAATACATTCTACTACTATCAGCATGGGTATGCTTGTATCACTGTCATATGATGACTTTAACTCTTTCAGGAAGATATCTAGAAGAGGAATAGCTGGGTCAAATGAAGTTTCTATTTTCAGCTTTTTGAGAAATCTCCATAGTGATTTTTAGGGTGGTTGTACTAGTTTACATTCCCCCAGCTATATAGGAGAGCTCCCTTTTCCCCACAGCCCCACCAGCATTTGCTATTGTTTGTTTTCTTGAAGATAGCCACTCTTTCCGGAGTAAGATGGTATCTCAGTGTTGTTTGAATTTGCATTTCTCTAATGGCAAGTGATGATGAGCACTTTTTCATGTATTTATTGGCCACTTCTATTTCATTCATTTATTTTCAAGAGACAACATGGTCTAGGAACTGGTACTCAAGCTTTGGAATCAATGGGGATATTTTGACACTACTGGTGCCTAGCTCCCACCCCAGACTTTGACTTAATTTATCTTGAGTGTAAACTGACTAATAAGAGGTTTAAAATCTCCCTAAGTGAGCTGGGGATATAGCTCAGTGGTTAAAAATTTCACTTAGCATGTACTAAGCCCTGGGTTTGATTCCCAGCACTACAATAATATAAAGCCTCCCATGTAATTCTAATGTGCAGCCCCATTTGACAACCCCTGGCCTAGAAGTTCAAACAGGATTAACGTCAAAGTTTTGTCAACTACAGCTGGACAATTTTGGACTACTTTTCTTTCTATTCCTCAGTTTCTTCATCTTTCAAATGGATACAGTAATAGGTAATACATATATATTATTAAATGAAATAACACCAATGCTTTACCTTAGTGTCAAGGACACAGTAAATATCATGTGTTAAGTACAGAGGTCATAACTACTGTCAGAATTGTTGGGAAAGAAATGTTAAAAGCATCAACTTTGGAATCAAAGTGATACAGATTTTAGCCCTGGATTTTTAACATACTAGCTGTACAACTTTGGGCAACTCCTAAACTTCTTCTAGCCTGGTCTTAGGAGTAAGGCTTCTTATCTGCCAAACAAAAGTAGCAAAAATCTTTTTGTGACGATTTAATGGGAAAGTTTATATGAAGACCTTAGCATGTGGCATGGCTCAAAGCAAGAACCAATCATGTAATAACTGTCAATAACTTATCAATACAGACCTATGTCTTTGGCTCTACTAGGGTTCTCACCTCTGAGACATAATACTCAACACCCACAACTTAAAGAAGGAGAGGTTTAATTTGCTCATGGTTTTGGGATTCAGTTCAAGTCATCTGGCCCCAAGGCAGAGACAGCCTGGAAAGAGGATGTGGCGGATGAAAGCAGCTCACTTCACGGCAGCCAGGAAGCAGAGAGAGAGGGGAAGAACTGAGGTCAAGAATACACCCTCCAAGGTAGTACTTCTGGGGACAGACCTCATGCTAGGCCCCACTTCAGCACATTCAGCCACAAACTCATGAATGGATTAATTCACTAAGTATTGGGCCCCTAAGATCCAATCACCTTCCAAAAGCCCAATCTCTGAATACGTAAGTCTTTGGAGGGACATTTTAGGTCTAAACCATAATGTCGTCTCACATGTAGTAAAAGGGTAACCTGAACTTGATAGAAGTGACCTACCCAATAGCTAGTATTCATCATCTCCTCCTCCTTTATTATCAAAACACCTATGTTCTTCGCTAAAACAGTTCCCAACTAAAAGTACTATATTTTTCAGCCTCCCTCGCCAATAGTGATGGCCACGGCATGCAACTGTGTTAGAGGCTATGGAAATAGAAGCACTGAGAGGTAAGGTTACAGGTTAGCAAATGAAAACACAAGACTCCCAGCTAAATTTGCATTTCATATAAATAATAAATAACTTTAGTATGAATATGTCCCAAATATTGTATGAGAAGAAATGGTTTGTGGCTTATTTGCAATTCCAATTTAATTGTGCATCGTAGATTTTATCTGGTAATATTTTTCATCTTATGCATTTCAGAAATTTCTTTAGCATATTAGGGTTTTCCATAGGATATATATAGATGAAAGATAGATAGACAGAGAGAAAGAAAGAGAAGAGAAGGTGATAAGATGAGGTAAGATGAGATGAGATGGAATTAGCTCCCACAATTACAGAGGTAGACAAGTCCTAAAATCTGTGGTCAGAAAGTTGGATATCTAGTGCTATAGATTGGATCCAAAATGTCCCTCAAAGACTTGTATGTTAAAGGCTTAGTTCCCAGTGTGGTGCTATTAGGAGGTGGTAGAACCTTGAATAAGAAGTGAGGCCTCCTGGGATACCTCAGATTCTTGGGGGCATGCCCTTGAAGGGGACTGTGTCTCTTCCTCTCTCTTTCTCCCAAACTCCCTTGAGATGAGCAGCTTGACCCACTACACCCTCCCTGCCATGATGTTCTTTCCTGCCACAGGCCCAAAAGCCATGAGGCCAAACAACCATGGACTGAATCTCTGAACCATGAGTCAAAATAAGCCTTCACTCCTTATAACTTGATTATTACAGGTATTTGCTACAGTAGTAGAAAACTGACTAATATACCTGGAAAAGCTAATCATATAGACTCCAGTTGAAAGCTCAGCAGGCTTAGAACTCAAGAAGAGCTGAGGTTTTAATTCAAGACCCAGTTTAATGGCCATGATAGGAAGAATTATCTCTCATCCCAGGGAAAGCCCACTTTTTTTTAAATTTGAGACAGGCTCTTACAAAGTTTCATGGGCTAGGCTTGAACTAGTGATCTGCCTATTGCAGCCTCCCAGAGTGCTGGAATTATAGATTACAGATATGCACCAGCACAACTGGCTTCAAGCTTTTTGCTCTACTCAGACTTTTCATTAATTAGATGAAGCCCACCCATGTCAAGGAGGGCAATGCACTTCATTCAGCCTATCAATTCAACTGTTAATCTCACCTCCACCCAAAACACAGAAATACCCCAAATAATGTCTGGCTAACTATCTGGGCATCCTGTGGCCCCACCAATCAGATATATACAATTAAACATCACAGAGAAAAAGGCATAGTGAACTTCCAGTGGCCCTGTTAGGGTTAGAATTTCCTTCTTCCTCTATCTGGAGTTTCTGCAACTACTTTGTAAGCCTGAGAACCTGGGCTCGAAGAATGAGGGAGTAAGAAGCCAGAAATGATTTCTAATGGTTCACGGAGCCTTTTACCACCTGCTTCATGATTTCTCTTTACTTGGGAGAAAAGAATATATGCTTATCTTATTAGTATATCTGCTTTTTTAAATTTTTGTGCTATATGCCCCTAAATTCTTTATATATACAAAGCTAGACATCAGAAGCTCCTAATTATATAGCTCTGTGTCTCTCCATAGCAGTACCCTATGAAGTGTTCTTCACACAGCAGGATATGTTTGATAAGTCAGCATGATATTTTTAACCTAAATGTTCATAGCAGTAACCAGACACACAATGGTATCCACAGTCAACCCATTAGACAGGTCTCAATTATTGCATCTGTGTCTCTTTTCAACTCCTTCTAAATATTTATACAACACAGTGCATTATCAGCCTCTGGCACGGGCAAAACAGAGAGGCCACCAGAGCCCAGATGAACAGGGAATCCAAAATGACTTGTATACAAATGGTCCAATAACAGATTTCTGTGTCACATCCACATTGTTTTAGAGTTTCTCAAAAACACTTAGAAAATATAAATGCTAGGAGATTAAAGGCTATGAATTTGTGCAACTACCCAAAGCCTCTTGTAGACAAAGCTAAGCTGTTTAAATGCTGGTGCATAGCTGCAATTCAGCACTTCTGCTCATCTGACCAAGGTGCTAAATCACAGCTATAATGATGCTTTCACCTTGACTGACATGCACATAGCTAGTCCAGGGTCGTAGTCCCTGAGCCTGTCCAGTTGAGGAGATTTTCAAAAACTAGGATTTTGGGCTCACCTGTGAATCATTTGCACCCTGACTGCCCAGCCTCATTTATAGTCAGAGCTCAGTAATCATAGATGGTTCATTGGCACATCACTGCAAAGCAATTGGGTTCCCAAGAGCTTGATGCATTATTGAATGGAAGTAGTATTCTATTTAATAACAGGCATTAAATTACAAGTTGTGAAACAGGAGGCAATAACAGAGAAGGTACTTTATAGGGAAAAAAAACATTTTAATTTATTGCACCAAAGGGGGGTGGGAAATGTCACAGATTGTTTTTTAAAATAGTAAGAAAAAAAGACTGTCTTGCTGTTGTCGGTAGAACTGTTCTGAGGGATGCTAGCATCAGCCCCTCTCTCATAGCCAGGGAGACCATCCAATTGCTCACCCATCCTCCTTAGATAAGTGGGGGCTCTGCAGTTAGAAAAATGTCCTAGAGTCTCCTAAATGCAGAGAAAACTGTCAAACATCATGCATGCTGGGAATGATCAGTTTACACAGGCTGCGTCATGACTTATCTGCAGGAAAACCCTTTGTGAGTACCTCCTTATAAAATCAAACTCTCCCATCCTAAATGCATTGAGTCCTCTCTACTGGTCAGTCCCACATCTCTCTAGTTGCCTTCTACATACTTTTCTTTCATTGCACTCAGGCTTTCTTCAAAATGGGCACCCACCGCCCATTTCCTCCAACAGCAGTCCTCTTCCCACTCAGTGTCCTCCTTGCTTCATTTCCAGTGTCTTCATTATCCATGAGGACCAAAATGCCAAATTTTGGGAGTGTTTCAGAAATTGTTTCCATCAGGAAGGATACATAAAGGCACTCCAGACACGCAGCTGGGCTCTAGATCACTGCTCTTTGGTGGGCAGGAAACCGGGAGGACAGAGCCATACCCAGAGCTGCACATGCTCACTCCTGTACAAGTCAGAAATAGGCTTCAGCTGGTTTTTGGTTCTATCCTTTGGAAGACACAAAGTGAGAATGCGGGAGACTATAAATGGTAAGTTTACTATCTCAGGTATAAAAAGAGATACTTAGCATTGAACAATATTCTTAAAATGGAGAATTGTTTACCTCCTCCCTAGAAAAGGATAAGTATCATATGGGACAAGTAAAACCTAAACAGATTTGGGCAACCCACTCGGAATCCCTTCTGTCTGTCTGTCTCTCTATCTCTGTCTCTGTGTCTGCCTCTCTCTCTCTCTCTCTCTCAGACAGAAGCTTTCTTTCCCTAATAAATATATTCTGCTCTTAACCTCCATTGTTCCTAGAATTCATTCTTCAATTTTGAGGAACACAAACTCATACTGGACATCTAGCAGATTGGGAGTTTCTTTGTCCTATCTCATTTCGAGGTCTTCCATTGAGATAATTGTACAGAGACAAGGGGAACTCAAAAGCAGTGTCTTACTCCTTTGAAATGTATTCTTAAGCACTGGAAGATGTTAAACCCTTACATGTTGAAAAAAAGCCATTTGATATTTTTCTGCACACACGATGGCCTGCCTATCCTCTAGAGCCAAAATGGAATGCAAAGGGAAGTGTTAATTATGATGCTCTTTTACTACTAGAATCATACTGTAGGAAAGAAGGAAAATGGTCAGAATTGCCTTGTGTCTGAACTTTCTTTACATTAAGAAATAATTCTTATTTACACTCAAAGTATAATTATAATCCATGAGACTATCCACATTCATATGATTCTTTCAGTGACCTAAAGCAGATCGAGCTAGAGCTAGGAAAATTTTCAGATGATGTTGACAAGTACATTGAGCTCTTTAGAGGACTTACTCAGACCTATAAACTAGACTGGAAAGATGTAATGTTAATCTTAATTCAAACATTGACTTCTAATAAGAAACAAGCAGCATTAGAAGCTGATATTATATTTGGGGATGAATATCATATTGTTGATTTTAGAAGACCAGAAGATGGACAGACAGCCAGGGGAACAACCAGTTCCCACTGGAGCCCAAGCAGACCCTACCAAAGACCCCTGCTGGCCTAATGGGAGATTAGAGTCAGAGACAACTTTCAAACCTTAACAAATTCTAATGGCTGAAACACCCTGAAGAAGAACCTAAATCCAGATCCCATCCACATATTCCATGGATATAAATCTCAATTTTTCATGACCTCTCTTCAATCATAATAGAAAGAAGGAAGACAAAATTTCAAGGAGAGCTGTGGTCCTCAAGTAAAAGTTACCTGCTTCCTTGGTAACAGCCATTAACTTAAAACTTGAAACACAAAACTAACAAAAGTGGTTGACTAGAGATTTCAAATTTTAAACCCATTTAATCAGTTGGGGGGATTTGAATGCCTGCAGAATGACTTTAAGTGGCAGAAAGGATGATAAGTATTATCCTACCTCAGGCAGGATACTTTACACCTGGTGCCAACCAGGAAGAGTAGACAGACCTAAGTTTAAAGTATTCCAGACCCTGAGTTGATAAGTACCTCAGACTTCTCTGAAGCATGACTCAGGAATTAGTTATTCCACATGATGATTTTCCTCTTAGGTTCAATTAAATTCTTATTAGTGGTTTGCAACCTTGGCTGTAAATTAGAATAACCCGAAGAGTCACTCTAATATACCAACGCCAGAGTCCCATTCCAGCACTCTGATTCAGGGGTGTTTTAGTTACTTTTCTATGTGGCTGAGACAAAATACCTGATGGCCAAAGTTAATGGAGGAGAGGTTTATTTAGCTCAGTTTGTAAATGTTTCAGTCCATAAATAGCTGGCTCCAAGGTAGGGCAGCACATGGCCAAGGGGCAACAGTTCATGGTGGCAGAAGACAGAAAAGGCACCAAGGGAGGAAGAGACAACCTCTTTCTGTCCCTTATGTTTTATCTAGTCTACTGGTGTTATGGTGGTGCCAATCCAATCAGTAGACTGATCCGGCAACCACCCACCCCGTCCCAGTACTCTTAATCCCAACAATGTGTCACAAATCATCACACACTCTAGATTCATCCACCTCAAAAAAAATACGTCTATGACTGCATGAGGCTTTAGAGGGACATCTAGACACAAGTCATAACATGGGGCTCATTAACAGTGTCTTTTTTAAACTCCCCAGGTGATTCTAAAATGCACTGGCAGTGGAGAATTACACACAGGTTTCTCTCTCCTGGTTAAATAACTCTTAACATTTTTTCTTGATAAAAGTGGGTCAGTATTGCTCAGGCTTCTGGCTTTTTTTTTTTTTGTGAGACCTTCAATAAATTATTTTCCTTAACCTTTGAGAAACCATCTGGGATAGACATTATGATCTCTATTTTATAAATAAAAATTGAATTATACAAAGCTTACATATTTGCCCAAATTCACATAGCTTAAAATCCAGAGAACTGGATTCAAACTGTAACTTGAACGACCCAAGTCAATGCTCTTAACCCCCATTTCAGTGCCCTCTCCATCACTGGTAGCTCACGGCCACTGGGAAAACACCAAGTAGACAAATTCTCCATCCCTTCACAGAAGAAGCAGCAGGAATCAAAGAGAGGAGACAAATGAGTCTCACTGACTGCATTCTAGGTCTGATTAAAAAAAAAAAACTTCAGAGCACATTAGTACATTAGTGCTGGTGGAACCCTTCAATGACACCTGATTTAACTGCTTCATTTGGTAAACAAGGACACTAAATCCCAGAAGAGTTAAATCATCCTCCAAAGTTAGTAACATGGTAGACTTCAGAGCCCCACCTCCTAATTTCAAGTAACACTTTCTGCTGCTGCTTTAGCTCCCCACTGATTATCTAGTAGAGGGGAGGAGATGGTGGATCAGCTAACATCATTCACAGGTAACCAACAAGGGCACCATAGGCAGGAAGCACAGACTGCAAAGGGCTTATTCATGGCTGATAGGATTGGGGAAAACTTCATGGAGGAAGTGGTATCTAATTTGAGCCAAAGCTAAGCAGGTTTTCTAATTTGACGAACTGAAAGAACATTCTGTGGAGAGAAAAAAATGTGTAATTAAAGGCAGAAAAAAGGGAGATTTCTGGGCATATAAGTCAGCATGCACCATCTTAAGCAAAGGAGGTATGCAAGGAAAGAAAAGTGTCCAGACAAGAGCTGTTCACTGGAAAATTCTACTTTCCAAAGTGAGAATTTAGCAGAAGAGGAAAGCCACACAAGAGTGAGAAGCAGAACACGTAGTGAAGTGGGGGCAGCTGAGGGGAGGGAGGGGGAGGTGCCGGGGAAAGGCGGTTGGTAGAGGGGCCTCAGAGGAAAGTCTCCATTTCTTTTTTAATTAGTATGTCATACATATTAAATCAATTCACCATGGGGAATTGGTACAAATTCTATTTCCTACTGCTTAGCCCCGTTGAAGAGTTGACCAAAGGATTCTCAATGGCAATAACTCATGGCAATAAACCAAGTGCTGGGGCAAAAGTATGAACTTCATTAAATCAATGTAAGTCAAACAGTCTTGAACATAACACGTTCAAGGTTTTGGTGGAGATGGTGATAAGAGACAGAATTCCGTGCAGGTGGTTCGGTTAAGGGGGCATGAGAGGTATGGGTGGAGCTCAGGAACATGCAGGAGATGACTGGCACCCAAAGACAAGCAACCACAGGAAGCACACATCACTAGACCCAAGGAGAGGGCAGTGAAGGGAGGGTTAGCATGACGGGGGGCAGGGGCACAGCCATGCTGGTGGGCAGTGCCAGCACAGGGATGGGCAGAGAGGCAACAGCGCAACGTTTCCCTTTTCCCATGCCAGGTCCCTATATCTTTCTACTATCTGAACACGGCAGGAAACTGGAGAGCAGGGACTGAATTCTGGGGAAGGCGAGAGGAACACGGGGAGAGAAAATAGCACTGACCCTATCAGAACCCCGAGCCTATCAGAACTCGTCAGAGCTACTTTCCTGAACTCTGCTCTTCAGCTGGTGCAGGGAGTGACTGGCCTGGTTTGCTCAGGGGGACAAGGAAGCTAATGGTTCCACACACTTGGCTGTTGCCACTCACTGGCTTTGTCTTCTCAAATGCCTGATGATGAGCAACTTCGGCGTCTTGGGTAGGTGTTGCATGGAACATGCGACCAGATTAGCATATTCTTGCTCTTTCAGACCCATATTTTCCATAAACTAACATGGATATGCAATCTGTGAAAGTATTTCTGTGCTTTCTCATTTTGAGAGGAAGCTTGAGGGTTCAATTGTTGTTCCACCTAAAAGAGAGAACATGTGGAATTGGCCCTTCTGTACCTGCCTTGTTTCACCTATGTAATGTTCTCTAATTATGCCCACGTTGTCACAAATGAGTTACCTTTTTATGGCCAAATCATATCCTGTTGTGCATAGACATGTGTGTGTTTCCTTTATTCCTTTATCTGTTGATGAACACTTCAGTTGATTGCATAACGTCTCCTGTGAATAGTGCTACCATGAACATGGGAACATAGCTACCTTTCCACATACTGGCTCCAAATCTTCTGAGAAAACACATAGAAATAGAATCAGCGGCTACCCTGGGATTTGGGTTTTTTTAAGGAAAAGAAATTGCCTTATTTATAAGGCCCTTAGCCACACCAAATGCCAGAAAATTCAAATATGTATAGTTTTTAGATTAGGATAAAGGGAATATAGTACATGTTATGAGAATGTAAAGCCATGTGAACTAGGAAAGACTTATAAATGAGATGACATGCTGCACAATCTAGAAGAGGCGATATTTACTTGGACATATAGAATGCTATACCCTCCACAGCTTCATTGGCCTCCACTGTACCCTGGGGGCTCATGCCCTCCTGATAGCCTCTGACCCCCAGGAAGCTCTCCCAAAACACTCCCAAGCTGGCCACTCTCTTGTCCTATTTGGGTAGGGTACTAAGTTTCCATTTGATCAAATTGTATTATCTTAAAATTAGATTTTTTATGAGAAATGATACTACTACATCTTACATATACAACACTTTTCTTAAACACAAAATTAGAAACAAAGCAAAGCTGCTTACTTCAAGGTATTCCATCCAACTTCAATTTTTTTAGCTTCCAGGGTACCAGCTAGAGGCTTTTTTCTTGATTACAGTAATTTTCATGAAAGTGCCAGTGGATCTGAGTTCCCTTGGAGAGGATTTTTCTCCTTGCAAGAATAGCCTGCTAACCTAAATGACTCTTCCATTTGTGGAACAGGGAAGTAGGGATATTTTTAATGCAAAAGAGCCATCCTTGGCCAATTGGCATCTTGTTTCCAGGTATGACAGCCTCCACTTTTCCCCCTTAAGAGCTCAAAGCGTTTTACTATATCACCCTTGTTTTCCAAAAATATCAGCTAGTGGGGGGGCACCCCACCCAACATCAGCCAGGTGTTCCAGAGTTATCTCATTACAGGAACTACCCATAATTATTGGAAAAGTGGTACTGATGACAATAAGATGTGCTAAGTCCTTCTAAATGTAAAATAAAAAGATGCCTGAGGTTCACATGGGAGGAGTGCAAGGAAGGACAGGGAGAAATACACAACTGAGGACAGTGGCACAAGGGTTGTTACAGACTGAACAGCTGTAGCCCCCAAAAGTCACATGTTGAAATCCTAAGCCCCAGTGTGATGACCTTTGGAGGTGGACATTTAGGAGATGATTAGGTCATGAGGATGAAGACTTCATGAATGAGATTCATAACTGTATTACTCAGCTTTTCCATTGCTGGGGCAAGATATCCAACACCTCTCATTTAAAGGAGGAGAGATTTTTGTTTGTTTTGCTTTTGTTTTTGTTTTGAGGCAGAGTCTCACTATGTAGTTCATCTGGGCCTTGAACTCACACTGTAGCCCAAGCTAGCCTGGAACTCATGGCAATCCTCCTGCCTCAGCTTCCCAAGTGCTGAGATTACAGGTGTGTGCCACCACGCCCGGCCTAAAGGAGGAGAGCTTCAACTGGGTTCATGGTTTCAGAGATTTTAGTCCATAGTTTGGTGTCTCCAAAGCAGAACTACTATGGCAGCAGAGTGTGATAGAGCAAAGCTGCTTACGTCATGGCAGCTGGGAAGCAGAGCATAGGGGAAGAGGGCCTTTAAGAGACACCTATACCTCCAAATGCCTACACTCCGCTTCCTCCGACGGGACCCCACCCCTAACAACATTCTGGACTCTGAACATCAATAGATTCACCCCCCGATGAGTATAGTGCACCCAGGACCCAGCACCTCTCCAGAAGTCATAACCTAGTCAAGTTGACAGTCAAGACTACCTGCCGCAGTAACCTTATACCAAGAGGCCACCAAGCTAGCTAGTTCTCTTTCTGCAACGTGAGGGTACCGTGAGAAGTTGGCTGTCTGTACCTTAGAAGAGGGCTTTCCCTGGA
>PVLD010019612.1:8311-36055 GCA_004027595.1 Dinomys branickii
GGGAGAGGGAGAGGGAGAGGGAGAGGGGAAGAAGAGAGAGACAGAGAAGGAGAGAGAGAGAGAGAGTTAGAGGGAGGAAGGGGGGAGGGAGAGGGAGAGAGACAGACAGGCAGAGAGGGAGAGAGAGAATCTTGTGGCATCTGATGGCATGGTGGGAAGTACAGGACACTGCCCAATGGTTCATGTTCGTGGCGTGGTGCTGTGACTGAGAAGTGGTCGCTGGGGCATATCCCACAGTCTACATAGGGTGTGGGCACTGGAAAGCAGTCAAGTATGTTGTGTAGGGAGATGGTCACCAGGAGGTGATTGTTGAAGGCATACATCTGGATCACCTACCTTGAGGAACTGGGAGGGAACCATGTTGGGGTGCCTAAACCCTCTTTTGCTATGAAAATGTGCAAGCTATATTCAGAATGAATGCCAAGGCAATATAAAATTATAAGAATTTACAACATAGGCCAAGGATGAGATAAAGCAAGTCACATAGGTCTTAGAAAAATATAATTTCTTGCAAGTCTATTATTTTGCTTCAAATCCTATTTTGAATATCTAAAGCTGAATAGCAACTCTCTCTTTTTCTGTGTTGCCTTTTGGCATACCCACAGATGTCTGGGAAGGTAACCCTGGAACCAATTAGTATATTAAAAAAAAAACCTTATATTTGCAAAACCTAAAGAAAAAATTAAATTATTTTTCTTCTAAATATGGTTCCAGTGACAGAAAATATTCTTTACTATATTCATAGAGAAGTCCTTTGTTCCGGTTGCTTCAACTGGCTTTCTTTGGAGGAGCAGAGGTTAATAGGGAGAAATAAAGCTATTTCTTGTTCTCTGTTCGAAACGATCTCATCCTCTTCATTTTGACTGCTAGAATATAGACTCTTTTATCAGTTCAGTACAGGGCTCCATCTTTCCAGAAGGGTCTCCACTGGCTTTTCTATTTCTTCCTCATAATTTGAACTACCTATCCCTATTTGCTTAAATCTTAATGGAAAATAGAACTACAGCCCATCACTTTTCAGGGTCTTGGTCATAGGTGTCCCTACCTGTGCCCTTTACTGAAAGCTTTTAACAGTGCATACAAGCGTGTGCGTGGCAGCCATGTACATGCAATAACAGGCCCTCCAAGCCTTCCTTGTCTTGATTGCTCTTGCAGACTGCATGTAATAATTTTATATTTGACTATGGCTGTCACTTCATTCCTTCCAGTTCTAACCCATTATTTTACATTTTCAGTGGCTCATTATGACTCATTGGGCAGCCAAAGAAACATAATGAAGCCAAGATGATTGCACATGGCGGCGCTCCACAAATAGATATTAAACAGCTCATGAAATCTATAAATGTCCTTACTATCTTGGGTGCATTATAAAGCTATGAATCAATAATTCAGGCAAATTTTTTATGCTCTCTAAAATTCTAACTTTCTTAACTTTTTTCTTCTTAGAGATGGAAGCTGTAAACATATAGGGAAAAGAAAGCTGAGGAAGAAAGTGGAAAAGAAGGAGAAGGTAGAGAAGGAGAGGGAAGAGGGAAGTAGGAGAGAATGCAACAGAAAAGGAGAGATTTTAAAAACTAAGTCCTTTCTTGCAGCTGTTTGACAGCTGGTCTCATAAAGTAGAAACAAGAGCAGACATTTAAAAAGCACTTGTTGATTAAGCAAGTAAGTTTCATGACTATATTTTGGATCAAATGTGGACCTTGTTTTTCCTAATAACCTTCCTTTGGTGCTTACTCTGTGCCTGGAACTACACATGTATCCACTCATTGTATCTCAAAAACGAGAAAGAAACTGATATTACCCCCACTTACCAGACAGCAATACCAAGGAAGAGCAGCATGAATGCTGACGGCTGAAAAAAGCCAATGATCAGAGTAAGTTGTTAACAGACAAAAACCAAACCAAACCACCACAAACTAATGAAGAATCATTCAATCCCCCTTCAGGATTTTCTGTGTCTTCGTTGCTTTTCTCTTGTTGCTGAGACAAAATACCCAATGCCCAAAATGAAGGAAGGAAAGGTTTATTTAGTTTACAGTTTGTGGAGGTTTCAGTATATGCTTGGCTGGTTCTGAGGCAGAGTGGCACATGACAGAGGGCAAACATTCATGGTGACGGAGCACAGCAAAAGCAACCAGCAAAAGGGAGGAATGGTGGGCAAGCAGCCTCTTTCCTTCCCTTACATTATAAACAGGCTACCCCCACCAAGGGGCCATGTAGCACTCACATAATCTCCATGCCCTCCTCTTCCACAGGCTCAGGCTGTATACAAAGTAAGCACCCTGGCTTCCTGCTGAGTCACTCAGCCAAACCTCTAGACTCCCCAAGTTGACACAATGTATCAACCATAACACTCTGTTAGCAAATCATCCATCAATTTGCTGAACTTAAACGCCAGGGTATCAGCTAGACTCACATGCGTACCCACTTCCTCACCCAATTCTCTATTTCTCATTAGTCCTCATGCACACTCTCTTGCTCCATCACCACTATCACAGCCCAAAATGTCACTGAATCTTGCCTAAGCCATTGAAAGAACTCACCAACCAATCTCCCTGCCTGCAGTCTTGCTTTCTTCCACAGTACATAGTAATCTTTTATAATACAACCTCATCATGATTCTCTTCTGCTTAAATGTCTTTCAAGTATTTCCCTTGTCTTGAAGCTAGCTGATCAGATCCAAAGTCATTAACACAGCCTATAGAGTCCTTTGTGGTCTCCCCTGCCTTCCCTCTAGCCTCCTCTCCAGTGCATCCCTTTCATTGTCTTGAAAATTTGTACCTTCCCCAGCACACTCTTATGTCTCTGAGCACCCATGTTTTGTTCTCTAAAAGTGTCTTCCTCTTTTGACCCTTATTTAGCTGGCTATGACATCCTTCAAGACATAGCTCTGCTGTTCTTTGGGATATTTCCCATGCTTTCCTTATATAATTGCTCTTCCCATTACCTTCAAGATATGAGCATCCTAGTATTAGCCAAGTATTAGAATTCCACCAGAAAACAGAGATACCTTCTGGTGAGTCTAAATCTGAGGGTATTTTATTTAAAAGTGACTAATTTTGAATACGTGGTGGAGGTCAACAGAAACAAAGGAGCTGGTATAGAAGTCTGGGGCTGGTGGTCCCGGCAGCGCTGTCCCTACCCCTAGGTTAGAAGGGAGAAGTGAGGGAGAAAGTAGGTCACTTCAGTATGAGCCCTGAGATTCAATTGAGTCATTATCCTAGTGAGAATAAATATTCATGAGCTGTGTCTCCTCTCCGGTCCTGGCCTCCTGAAGTGCTACTCATTAATGGAAGTCAACATGAAGGCAGAGGTTCCAGGAGTCTGACTAATGTGACGCATGGAGACCAGCATCTCAGAACTAAGGGTTATGTGGGTGAGAAAAGGCTTCTCTCTATGCTTTTAGGTTAAGTGACCAAGTTTGTGAATTAAAGTGACAAAAGACAGACTAATAAGAGAAAAGCATACAAATTTTATTTGATGTTAATTTTTTACATGACACAGGAGCCTTCATAGAAAAGAAATGAAAACTAAAGAAGTGTGTAGGTCTGAGAGCTTATGTATATACCATTTCAACATAGAGCAGTCAATTGTGGAGATGTAGCAGGACAACAGCAAAAAAGCTGTGGGCTGTGACAATAACTGTGGGAAAGGAACTAGGAAACAAACACATGGGGGAACCAAGGGAAGACAAGGGCTATTTTAGTAGATTTGTTGGTACTGATTAATTATATTAATCAGTGGTGAGGGACTAGGTGATTTGTTGATACTGATTAGGTAAGAAGGGGGAGGCCAGACAGCATCACCTACATCTATAGTTTCTCAAGTGCCTTTAGCTCAAAATAATCAATATGCCAAAGTGACATACTTGAGATTAACATGTACTGATTCAGTTAAGAGGAATCAAGAGTGGATCTGGTGGGGCACAGTGTCCCCTTCTAGGGTCCACAGCGTCCTGTGTGCACCTGTGCAATCCCATGCGACCTGCAGAACTCAGATTGTTTAATTGCTTCACTCCTTACCTGCTTTGGGACAGGTAAGGAGTGAAGTCTGTCTGCTTTGTGGAAGGAAGTTGGGCCCTTCACCACTTTTTTACCAGTGACTGGTGTATAACATGTATGCCTTAAGTAGTCTCTTAAATGAAGCAGAATTTTGAGTATATATAGCGCTAGGAGATAGTTTAGTCCAGGCTTCTTATTTCAAAGATGGAAAAAAAAAATAAAGCCAAGAGTCAAATGGTCTTGTCCAAGGGGTTACAATTAATAGCAGCAAACTTAAGACTAGATCTTCTTTTTTTCTGATTTCCTTTAGGTTAAGTGACCAAGTTTGTGAATTCCCCTGTATCTCCTTAATTTTAGCTGTAATCTCAGGTTATTCCTTAGAATGAGAGAGTATAAGCATTTTCTCTAAAACCAAGAGTCGTATATTTTGGCAACAAGAGAGAGACAGCAAGAAGGCTTGGATCTGCCTGCTCGCATTTCTTTGCCAAAAGCAATTTCTGAGTTCTGTAGATAGCAACACTTGCAAATCCAGCAAAGTGCCACACGTTGGTGCCATGAAATGAAGTGCTGGAGCCTGGGAATAACGCCTTTACACCAACTACCTCTGGTGGTGGGTGGCGAGGCTGTTTTTGCTTTAACATCCTATTAGCACATTATCTTCCAAAGCCTTTCTTGGTTCCAAGCCTACAGGTGGTGATGGTGAGTGGGAGGGAGATTGAGTAAGATGTTCCTTAGTTGGGAGGCAAAGCTGTGGGTGCCTCCTCGCTTGATGATTCAGCCATTGGCTGCTGCTGTTGCTGCTGCTGCTTCTGCCACTGCTGCTTTTTTCTTCCAAGAAGTACAGCCATCGCTTCTGAAATGGTTATGTGCCAGGAGCAAAAGTCAGGAGCAATTATCTTACTGGATTGGAGGCATCTGTTTATTTGACTGTTCTCAGTGAACTGTGTGCTCTTGAAATCATGGGTTGTGCCCTTGGTCCAGGTAATCTCGGATCCTGGGCAAGGGGCTAGTGCACTGTTGGTGTCACTCCGAAGAATGGAGAAAATGCTGGGTGAGTTGAGAACATGGATTCAGTGGTAAGGGGCGAGGTGACGAGCTCTGAACACACACATGTCCCCTCAGTTAACTAGCAGAAGGTGAGCCTACAGCTGGGTGGCTGAAATGATCATCCACGAAGATCTTGTATTTGCCACCCCATGTGATATAAACTGTAAGGGTTGCACAGAATTCAGTTTTTCAGGAGCTCTTGGGTAATCATATCACTCTGGACAACTTGCACCATTTATATAAGCCTCAGTCCTCAGCAATAAATTCAGGACCATGACCTACAAGATTCTCTTCTGCTGTGAGACTCTATTACATTTCCTCACTATCAAACACCCAGCTCTCTCCTTTGACAGGGTGGAAGCAAATATATGAAGCATTCACTAAAAAGGACAAAGAGAAAACTATATGGATTTATGATCACAACCAGTTTTGCTACTGCCAAAAGAAAACCAGCACTGAATATTTTAGTTTGTCAAAGGACATCCAATATTTGGAAACCATCTTCCTTCTTGCTTTTTCAAAAAAAATTAAAAAAAAGAACAAGAAGAAAAGGAAAAGTGGGAGAGACAGCACACTCTGTGCATAACTTTTCTACTTATAGACACAATTTCTGATGCATTTTTTCCCTTTTTGGAAGTGTGAGGGAGAATTCCCATCCCTGGAGGAGTGTGGAAGTCAGGGAGCTGTGGGAGAATGCAAGTATGACTGTGGGACTACACTTAATTCATTAAAATGTGTGGTTTATAAAAGTGGTTTTGCCAAAAATGAGCTTTGTGGGAAGGAGAAGGCAGCAGGGATATGGATGCGTGGGGGAAAGAGAAGAGGGGGAAGTGCCAAGAGAGAAGGAAGTCTTATTTGTTGCTAAATGTTGAATCCCACATAAGAATGTGTCATAAGCCAATTCAGGGAAATTAAAATGTAAATTAGGGGGTGCAAATCTATTAGGCACAGATATCACATATTGACATTATTATCATTCTATTTTTGTACAAATTGTGGATGTTCTCCAGTGACTTAAGTTGGGGGAAACTTGAGTTATCCTCAGCTCTCATTTCCTATCTTTTCACAAACCAAATGGCAGCAATAGATTAACATTGTGCTTTTATTCTTTTCTTGTCAGTACTGTGGATTGCTTCAGATACCAGCTGTATTACTGAGGGTAAGATTAGCTGTTGTAACAAACTCCAAATTTCAGTGGCTCACCACATGAGCATGTAATTTCTCTTTCACAGAACAGTCCCATGCAAGAACCCCAGGTGGGCACACATCTTTCCTCAGGGAGATAAGGAATGAGGCTCTGCCATGGTTTGAATGAGTCCCCTCCAGAATTAAAGAGTTACCACTATGATAGCATTAAGAGGGAGAGGTATTTAAAAAGGTGATCAGTTCATGAAAGCTCCTCCCCTCTAAGAAAGAATTAGGCACCTTCATAAAAGGACTTGAGAGAGACAGTGCTTCTTTTTGTCCTTCTGCCTCCGCCCAAGTGAGAACACAGCACTTTCCCTTGCAGAGGATGCAGCGTCTTGGAAGCAGAGAGTAGATCTTGATTACACAGCACCTTAAGTGTGGACTTTCCAGCCTCCAGGACTATGAGAAATAAAATTTACTTCTATATAAATTTTTCAGTCTCAATATCTTGCTATATCACCTCAGACTAACAAAGGTTTCTTTTTACATTGGGTAACTTTTCCCTAAGCAGGAACTGGAGGTTTTTAGCATTCAGTCACGGAAAGAGAAAAAGATGGAGAAGGTGCACCTGTTTCTTAATGGCTTTGGCTCAGAGGTGAGAGACATTAATTCTACATTTTATTGGGCCAGCCCTGAAGCACATGTACAGTGGAAATGGAGTTTCTGACTGGACAGTAGGAATTAGGGATCATGGGTCACAGGTCAGGACAGATTCCAACCAGAACATTTAACTAGGAAAGGAAGATCATAGATTTTGACAGCCTTTATTACACTGCCCATTCACCTCCACCACTCTTGGACTCTAAGGAAAATGGAAGCATTTCCTTTTCCATTGACTGTAACTCTTGCTCTAAAGACTTGCAAGGCAGAGCCCTAATTTGCCTCTTTTGTGAAATTTTCATGATTAAAGGAGATACCAACAGAAGTATTGCTAGTCTTGTCACGCTTGTGTTTCTGTGCTTTCCCCTGACCCTTTCCTATCTTCGGAATATACATCTTCAGGGAACAAGGAACAGCCCTTGTGATGTCTTCTTATGTCCATTCTGCTTCCATTTGTTTACCTCCTGTGTCTCCTATCTCAGAGACTTTAGTTTTCAAAGCTTTGTCTCTATTACAGGATTTCCAAATAATCACAAACCAAGGGGAGATAGCTTTCCTTTAAGAAATCTCTTGATGATACCAAGGATGTCCCTCGTTTGTGTCAATACTTACTGGGAGCAAAAGAGTTTCCCTTTCTTGCTTTTATAAGAGAGAAAATATTAAAGACTATTTTAGAGGTACAGAAACTGAGCTGCAGAGAATTTAAGTAGAGCTATCTGAAGTTTCATACCTAGTTTGTGAAGAACCAAGCATAGGACCCAGGACTCATGACTTCCACAAGCATTCTTTCCATTATTTTGTGTAGTCTTAAGAGCACTGTGGGATGGGAGTCAATGCTAAAAGGCATTCAAATCCTGGAAGGCATATTTAAGTGAATATATTTATACACGTGCAATATTATTGTCACCCTCACCACATCTCTTTGGCACTGAAATCGTTTTACTTCCTTCAACATGGAAGATCTTCTGAGGTGTGCACAATTTCACATTTGGTGGGTGACTAGTTAGTAGTCAATTCTTCTTCTATAAATGAGTCCTAGTGTTCACTGCACTATAAGAGCATCAAAGATACCTAGAAATAAACCTATCAACATATTACAGGATGTCAAAATCAGAAGTTCTAAATATTATTCAAGTACATAAAAAAATTCTCTTTCATGAATTGGAAGGCTCATTATTTTAAGTAAGCCAGACATCTCCAAATTGATTCATAGTATTAATATAATATCAATCCAAATCTCGAAATGTTGTTTTGAGAAAATCGACCAGCTGATTTTAAAATGCCAGACATGTTCTTTAAAGCAGGCATTCTCAACTGCTGGTACCAGTTTGTGGCCTGTTATGCACTGGGCCAACACAGGAGGAGATGAGCATCTGGGTTGTAAGCAAAGTTTCGTCTGTATTTACAGCCACTGCCCATTGCTCACACACTGTCTGAGCTCTGCCTGCTGTCACGGCAGCAGCTCCAGCGTTCAATTTTTGGAGGAATGAGAACCCTACTGGGAAATGTGAGGAAAGCAGGTTGCACTGGACTTATGAATCTAAGCCTCATGAGCTGAGGTGGTGCTGAAGCAGTGATACTAGTGCTGAAGAGCAGCTGCAACCACAGATTAATATATACAGACAGGCTTGATGCCGAGTCTCTAAGTCAACTTCTTAGAGATTCATGTCAAAACCCTCCATCAGTGGCAAGTGACAATTAAACTGCATCTGGTAGCAGGTTTTAAGTCAGAATCTGATACTTATTTTAGTGTGTGTGTGGCCCACTCATTTTTTTATTTACAACTTCTGTCTGTGCCTCATTCCTGCAATGTACACTTTTCTCAGTCACAGTTCTGGCAAGCCCACAAGCTAATCTTAGCTGAAATGAATAAAAAGCAAATGTCACTAAGGAGCTTCTTTGTAAAGAAGGAAAGACCCAACGATGATACAGCAGAAGACTTGACTGTCAACAAAAAGAAATCTTTCTTGAAAAGAAAATACCAAGAATCCTACTTAAATTATAGGTTCATTGCAACAGATGATTCACACTCTCTAAACCTCACTTTGTATAATGTGTGGCCAGCTACCCAGTAAAGCCACAAAATCTTCAAAACTGCTTTGTCACGTAGAGATCAAGCATTCCACATTAAAAGACAAGCCTCCTGAGTTTTTCAAAAGAAAAAATGTGAACACAAGAATGAAACAACTATTGAAGGCCACCAATGTGTCTGTGCTGAGAATATCATTCTTAGTGTTTAAGCACATTGCTAAAGCTCAGAACTTTACCACTGGCAAAGAGCTGATCCTGGCTACTGCTAAGAATATTTGTGATGAACTTTTAGGAGAGGCTGTAGTTCACAGGGTAGAGCAAGTTCCTCTTTGGGTAACACCATAACTAGATGAATACATGAAGTACCAGAGTATATTGAGGCACAATTGTTAGAGAAGGTTAATGAGTGACTGTGGTGCGTGATCCAGGTTGACGAGTTTACCGATATTAACAAAAAGGTCTCGGTACTTGCTTTTGTGTGATGAATTTTCCAGGTGAACATGCACAAGGATATGTTATGTGAATTTTTTTGCCAGCCAACACCACAGATGCACAACTTTTCAAGCCTTTGAATGCTAGGAAAACTGAGTTGGTTATTTAGTGTCAGTGTCTGCACAGATGGAGCAGTTGCCATGACTGGTTGACCTTCTGGATTCACTACTCTGGTCAAAGAAGTTGCTTCTGAATGTGAGCTTGCACACTGTCTCCTGCATAGAGAAATACTGGCTACCTGAAAAATATTGCTCAAGCTTAATAACATTTTGTAGTATGGGATTGAAATGATCAAGCACATTGAAGTATGTGTCTTAGCATCTGTTAGCCCTGCTCTGTGAAGAGATGGATGCAGAGTACTAACATCTCCTCTCTCTTTCTCTCTCTTTAAGAGAAGGCCTTACTATGTAGTTCAGACTGGCCTTGAATTCACCATGTAGCCCAGGAGAGCCTCAAAATTTTAACAATCCTCTTGCCTCAGCCTCCCAAGTGCTGAGGTTACAAGCATGCACCACTATACCCAATAGGACATCTCTTATACATAGAAATGGTGTAAGAGATCACTAGCCAGCATTTTTGAGTTATACAAGCCACTCCAGAGATTTCTTTTAGAAAAACAGTCACCATTGGAATCATGTTTCAGTGATACAGATGGAGCCACATAACTTGCTTACTTATTTGACATTTTAAACCTGCTCAGTGAGCCCTTTTTCCCAGCTGATGCATGATCATGCATCTCAGCCGCAAAAGATTTTGAGCATTAATTTTGGACCACAGAACAGCCCTGAACTGGGAAGGAATGGATCCGCAACCCATTTGTGAAAAAGTGAGGTGAAACAACGTTGTCTATACTAGAAGAGGTTCAGCTACTTGAGACTGCAAATGACAGTGGCCTTAAAAGTATGTCTGAAACCATTTCAAATCTCCATACAAGTTCACAGTCAAAGTCCATGTAGAATATCCTGACATTGCCCCCCAAAAACCTGCTTATATTTCCAATATCCTATCTTTGTGAAGTAGGATTTTCTGCAGTGATAACAACTACAACAAGGTTATGAAGTAGACTGGACATAAGCAACATACTTCAGACATTGCTATCTCTCATCACCCTCAGATGAGACTGTCTGGTTGCCAAAAAATAAACTCAGGGCTCTCAGTGTTTCTGAATTATGATTAGTTGCAAAATTATTTCATTATATATTATAGTGTAATGATAATAGAGATAAAATGCACAATAAACCTAATGTACCCATCTGTGGAAAAAATTGTCTTGCACAAAACTAGTCCCTGGTACCAGAAAAGTTAGGAATCACTCCTGTAAAAATCCAACTATTACACATTGTGGGGTTTGTCTGCCATTGTCGTAGACTATGTAAGTGCACAAGCAGGACTCTGTCTCTACGAAACTTTTGGATGTTTTGGCCAGTCAATCTGAAGCCTCCAGTGTCATATAAAATGGTAACCAAACAAATGTGTTACAGTTTCCTCTTGTTAGTCTGTCTTTTGTTATAGGAGTGTTGGCTGTGAACCTTTATAATAAGCAAGAAAGGGATTGCCCCCTTCTTCCACTCCTCCAACAACAATGAAAATAAACAAACTATGAGATGTGAATACATAGAAATTTTCAAACATGATGTTAAATCAAAGTAATTAAACATGAACATATGTAAGGTATGATTCTAATTATATGTGGCCCAAACAATAAAGCTAACATCTGGTATTACGAGTCAGGACAGTAGTTACTTCTGGAGGGAAGGGAGAGGGAGACAACCTGGAGCAAACACGTGGTGGGTATCTTGGGCACTGCTGATGTTCTTGGAGCAGAATGGTACTTACACGATTGCCTTCATTTTGTGGAAATTCATTGGCCATACACTTATGATCTATGTACTTTCCTCTATTACACAATACTACATTCATTCAAGTTTTTAAGGAATCCACTGGAGTTGTGTTTTTTTTTTTTTTTTTAAGCCACCGTCTCTTTCTCCAGTTACCTGTGTATGTTTTAATCCTCGTAGCCAGACAGGAAGAATAGATGCTCTGGTAAGATGAAGAGGAGCCAGACAGAAGCACAACTTGGAAATGCCCACAGTCTCCTTTGACTGGCTCAAAGACCCATCTGTCTCCAAAATATTCACCTTAAAAGTTCACCTGCCTGGCGACTGCCTCACAGAAGAAGCAGCTCCTGGGTGTACCTAGAGGAGTTCATCTCAGGAGCATCCGATCAGGAAGATAACCTCATGAAGTTAGAGGCTCTGTGAAGCAATTTAATTATTCTGCCAACTGTCCCACACTAGTCCTGCCTTTTCTGTCCCATCCTCTGTTAGGTCTTACAAGTGATTTTACTCACAAGACAGTGACTTAAGTTTGTATCGAATGGCACGGATTTAGGTTTCCCTAGACACTGGGGCATATTTGGAGGTCTGTTGTTTTGCAGTACTTGATAGCAAAGAATTTTATTCCTGAGTCCTAGAAATTTTAATCTTCATGAAGTGGATAATTTTGGCTATCTCAATGGGAGGAGAATATTCATTCCATCTCCTTCATAGCTTCTTCTTCCTTGAAATCCTAAATTCATTTCCTCTGAATATTCCCTCTAGCTGGGACTATTCCTGGTGTTGATTACTTTCTCTGACAGAGGTACAACTGTTCTTCTGTGTATGTCTTGTGGAAGCTGATGCTAAGCCCAGTGGTATATTTTCCTTTAGAGTGGGAAAAACACAATGCAGGAGTCAGGCAGACTGTAGCCCAGATACAGGAGCTTTGCTCAGTAGATGCTTAGCCTTGGATAAATGACTTGCTCTTGCTTGGACTCAGTTTCCTAAATTATGAAATAAATACAACAGTGTACATCATAGAGTGGTTATATGTGAAGCATAGACAGTCTATGTAATGTGTCTGATACAATGACTGGCACAGTAGTAACAATACCAATGACACCACAAACAGACCCTGCAGTGTACTTGGCATATGTTACACTCATCCCTCTGTGTCTGCAGTGGGCTGGTTCCAGGACCCCTGAGGATACCAAAACTCCATGGATTTTGTAAGTCCTTTATATACAGTGGTGCAGTGCTTGCATATAACCTGCAGTCATCTTCTAGTACATTCAAAATTATATTTAAATGACTTACAATACCTGATGCAATGTAAATGTCATTTAAATAGTTGTTATACTGTATTATGTAGGGAATAACAAGAAAAATGTCTGCATGTGTTCAGTACTGAGACACTTTAAAAATCATTTTATATTTTCAATCTGCAGTAGATGAAATCCACAGATGAGTACACAAAGGCCCCCCTGCTCTGTGTGGACTCACAATAAACCCAGCAGACAGGTTCTGTTCCTATTACCAATTTATAAATGAGGAGCAGAAGCACAGAGAGATTAAAAAACTTGCACCAAGTCAGATAGCTTGGCCCAAGAATGGAGCAGGGCCTTGACCCAGGTGGTCTGGTCACGGGGCCCGCGTTCTTATCCACAATGCCAGACTGGTTCCTTGTCCCTAAGGTGGAGATAATAAAGCACGGAGTACATCCTTCGTGTAACTCTTCTTTCATCCTCTTCCTCACACATTTTGATGGCATATCTGATTTTCAGGTTTAGACAGAGAGAAAGAAGGAAGATCCCTATGTTTTTCTTCCATTTACCAGCTCCTCATATTTTATATCTTTAGCAGCACCTCCTCAGGGACAACTTGCAGTGAGTAGGGCTGTTTTGGTCAACTCTGCCACACCAATAGGCATCTGTCAAGCACCTATGGCATGCTAAGTGAAGGAGAGGGAAAGAGGTCAATTCCACTTTCTACCTCTCACACCTTCTTCCTGTGGGGTTAATAAGTCCACATGGAAACCCTGTGATTTAAACAGTACACAATAATCTTTGAGCTAGCCATGGCCCATCACTCACATGGTCTGACCTAGGAAGAGACATTCTCAGAAACCTAGAGCCCAAGCCAGCCCTGAGTTATGCCAAGAGAGCATTCTCTAGCCTGGGTGTGCTTTGCTGATTTGTCCCTGAAATAACAGGTACATTGTTCTTGACTCCTGGACATGTTTGCCTGCAGCAGCCTCTGACCTTCCAGAAATTGCTTTGCCATTTATAGAGCAGGTTTTAATTTTAACTACCTCCTCTCTCTTTTTTTTTTCATCAAGAATTAATTAAAACACCACTGCAAGCACAGACTCACTCTGATTGGCAAGAAAGGAAAAAGAAAAGAAAAGAAAAAAATGCACTTAATTGTTTCCCATACCTGGATTGGCAGAGTCCTTGAGAATTTTGCTGAGATTGGAACTCAAGACGCTCCATTCTCCAGCCCAAATGCTTTTGCTGAGGCTGGTGAGTTTTCCCAGGCCTCCCAGGTCTGTGGGTTGAGAGCAAGGGCAAGGTCAGGTCCCTAAAGTGCTGCCCGCCACACAAGAATATATTGTGACTTACACAAGACAAATACAGGTGCAGTTCAAGACATTTCCTTGCCTTTCCCTTATCTCCATTCTCTTGCTTCTTCTGAGGAAGCTGGGGAAGCATCCTCCCGAGAAGCAGAGTTTTCATGAATATTTAGGTCCCAGTCCTCAACTGTAAGGTCATTGGTTCTCCCCACAGGGGAAGCTGAGAGCAGGTACTGGGGCTTGGAGAGCTTTTCGGAGACCTTCTTCCCGTCACTTCTGTGCTCCTACAAGCCCTGATCTAAGAAGTACATTAAGTGGAATAACCTATTGCACTTTTGGGATTTGCTCTTAAGCTTCAGAATTTTTCCAGGGTTGGCTAAAGTGCAGCCATGATCATTAAAATACCAAACTAGAGTAATATACCAAAAACTATATAGTAATATTCAAACTATATAGTAATATACATAGTAATATGGGCACTGGGAAATTTTCTGAGATCCATGTTGTATTGGAATCAACACTGATGTTTCTTCTACACTAGACACTCTCAAAACAGATGTGAAGGAGGATGAAAAAAGGCAAGCAACTGCAGTTTCCTATATCTGCCCCTTTTGCTTCCCTCTTTGTACTGTGTCCTCTGTTGCCTGCATCTCAGAGCAGCAGGAGTCAGTCCTGAGGATGGAAGGGCCCAGGGGGTGGAGGGGGGAGTTGACAGTCAGTCTCTGGTAGAAGGAAAAGTGGTATCTCTGGTGATATAGGACTGATTTCCTTCTGAAATCCCCAAGAGTGACTGCATCTACCGACCTCCTTCTAGGAATTTAAGAAAGCAGCTGAAACTATTTTTGAAAAGTTTTGCATTGTTGGTGAGTCTACATACAGCCTCATTGGCTTTGATATTTGCTGGACTGGAGAGAGGAGAAATGTGAATTGTAATCATCTGACTTGGTTGGGAGCTTTGGCCAAGGCCCAACTTGCTCTGAATTGAGACTGAAAAAGCAGAATTTCCTCTCTGGGACCTGCCTGGAATTATTTTAGAAGCTGCTGCAGAGTGTAATGTGGGAGTTGCCTGGTATACTTGTGCACCAGGATTATAGATCCTTTCCCTCTAAGTATCTTTGCAAATTGACTCGGGAAGCCTAAACTTTAAATGGATGAGATGTTCCCTGAGCTGAAGGGACTCAGTTGATCCTGGGTCTTACAGCAAGCACTAGCACTTGTGCCTTGGCTTGTATCTTAGGTTTGAGTCCCCAGAAGCAAACCCTGAGTGACTCATTTAAGGAACATCCGCAGGGTGATTGGGAAGCAGAAGGGAAGGATACTAGGTTGGGCATGACATCAGGAAAAGCCCTAGGGATGGAAATGTTGAAATAAGACTTACACTATCCCCAGGTCTTCCTTTGGGCAGTCACTGTTGTCCTGGTCAGGGGCCAGGGAAGCTGGAGGGTTTATGTTCATTTTCCTGTCTGTCATCCATTGGGTAAGGGCTGTCCTTTATGGAAGGAAACTAATTTCCATCAGTGCATTCTCAAAATAGTTTTTGAACCCTGAAGGTAGCCTCTGACAAAGAAACACAGGTGCTGCTGGGCACACCTGGAACCTAGGTCCATGGAAGTGACTGAAGGACTCTAAGAACTGTCGTCCAAGCCCTGACTGCACCAGCCATGGACATCAGATGGACTGAGTTGTGTCCCATGTCACCCATTCATATATTGAATTCTTAATCCCCATTCTGGCTGTATGTGCAGATGGTGCTTTTAAGGAGGCAAGTAAGACTAAACAAGGGCACAAGGACAGGGTCCTAACCCAGTAGGATCAGTGGCCTTAGAAGAAGAGGAGGAGACATCAAAGAGCTCTACGTCTCTCTCCATACACACTCAGGGAAAGGCCTCACATTAAGGACCTAGCTGGGATGTGAGGCCTTGCTTGGAAGTCCCTGGGCTGGTACCTGGATCTCAGACTTTCAGAACTGTGGGAAACAAATCATTATTGTTTAAACCTCCCTGTCTATGCTAGTTTGCAGCCCAAGCAGACTAAGACAGCACCTGATAGCCCTCAGCTGGCTGGTCACTGCTTGCGTCAATTGCACACAAAGGAGGTACATTAGCTGTAGGAGGATCTCTGCTCAGCTGACCATGATACACAGAACTGCAGGAGCTAGGTGGCCACTGCAGACTCATTAGTGACTTGGATGTTGTCGTAGGTCCCATAGTTAGTGTCCACCAGTGTTCCTTTGAGCTGTGCGCTCACTGCACCCAAATTTTTCTGGTTCACATGCCCCAGTTTGACTTCCTAGAGGTAGTACAGGAGCCATGCCAGTAATGGGGCACCAAGTACATCTCTATTTCTTTCCTACTTCCCTGCCATTCTACCTGAAAAGAATGCACAAAACCAGCTACGAGAGAACCAACACGTCTACTAAACTTCCTGACCATCCTTCAATCTGGAGATGCTACAGTGATGTAGGAACCATTGCGATTACACAAATCTGGCCAACCTGCTCACATGGCCTAAACTTGTAACTTGGGCTGACCATGGTTAGAAACTGAGCACTCAGCATAGCGCTGCAGGCAAAGACTTCTGAATCCACAGTCTTGTCCCCTAACACCAAGAAAGCAACTTGAAGTGTGCATGCCCGGGGGTGGACAGCCAGCCTGGCAAGGGGCACAGACGCTAGATGCTGGAAAAGAACTAGGGTCAGTTTCTCTTCCTGTGGCAGAATCAGAGGGCCAGAGTATGAGCGGAGCAACCATTCAGAAGCAGAAAGCCCCAAGCTACTGGTGCAAACCCTGCTAGTGATGCCACGCCGCCATCAAGCCACTAGGTCTTTGTCAAATTCACTTCCTCGGGCTAAAAATAATGACACACATGTAAACAAATGTGAATGTATTTTTAAACTGAAAGCCTCAGAAAATCCACCTTCATGTTGGTTTTCCGGGCTCTCTCTTCAAGTCCCAGGTAGATCACAATAGCTACTGCAACTGCTTCCAAAACAGGCAACTGTGACCCAGGGTGACATCTGCTTGTGGGTGCCAAAGTGACTTTGCACCAAAAGATTAGAATCTTTAACTGCCTTGTGGTTGCAGAAGACCAGAGAGGCCAGAACTTTAAAGAGAGTGAGAGCTTCACAATTCAAGGTGAATCGTTCCAGAAAGGCCCCGCACGTGGAGGGTCATCCATGTGGCTTCTGCTGAAACGTTAGCCAGCGGAAACCAAGGAAGTGAGCCACCCAACCACGCTGGTGGCAGCTTCCCCATGGGGTTCCGCCCAGGTCAAGATGAGAAGGAAGAGAAACTGACTAACTGTCACCAACCTGAAAGAGTTGGAGGGCTGGCAGCATAGTGATATTATATGAAAAGTCTTTGTTTTTTTTAAGGTGTATGTGTAGCAGATGGTCTCTAGGTAAATCCTTATAGTTAATAAAATAACACTATGTTCCTGCCAAAGTACTCTTTTCCTAAGTTTTTTTTTTTTTTTCCACCAGCAATTAGAGACCTATGGCCTTTTCTTTGCACTATCATTCCATGAAAGTAAGAGACTGAGCAAATAAGTGTTTGCATTGAGGGGCCAGTTTCCACTTTTCAGTACTCTGCATCACCTGCAGGTAAGGGTAGGAATAATGAGAAAAATTCATGGGGTAAAGAGATAGAGATAGACAGGAACTAAATATATCTCCAAAATCAAGTGGCTTAGAGCCAGTGAAGTGACAGAAGCATTTTGCTAGTGACCAACATGAAGGCTGCTTGACTCTTAGGCTCTGCTAAGGTCATGGCCTCATGGGTCCAGGTCTGATAAAGTAGAAATTCACTCTGAACTAACAAGAAGGAAGCAGGGCCAGGAGGGCAGAACCTTGGCCTTCCAACTTCAGGTTCATTCATAAAATTCTCCCTCTGCCATTGGCGCTTCCCTGACTTTGGCCCTCGGCCCCTGCCTGAACGTAACTGCTTTGTTATTGGGTGAGGAGAGGAATCCTCCCACCATGCCAACCTCACCCCCTTCTGCCTTCCCTGAGGAGAGTGCAGACAGTGAGCGAGATGGAGCCTGCCCAGAGGTGGAATTTTGAGATGTGAGGTAACGTTGGTTCCCTGACTGGCTGAAACTAGAGGGAACTTGGCAGGGAGCACGGGGAAGGGAGTGCCCGTTCGGCGATTTTCTTTGTTTGGCCTGGATACGGTCCAACCTTAAACTCAAACGAAAACTTTAGAAATGTTATATGACCAGAGTGTGCACGTGTGTATTTTGGAGTGAAAGTGGGAGGGGGGAGGTGGCTACCAGCCATGAGGAGCAGCAAAACTAAACAGTGATAGCTTAACTGCAGAATTCAGCTCTCACCAGCACCAATGAAAGAGAGGTGATCTGTATCTGCCCAATTCCCAGATTGGTTTCCAACCACACACCTGTGCCTTGTGGATCCAGTCACTTACTAACACTATTGCTAACCTGAGCTCAATCTCTTCACTTCTGGGACAACCCTCAACATCTCCAGTTGCCTCTTAGAACTATGAATCAGGCATCAGGCAGCCTCTTTCCATTCCGAATGCAAACAATTGTGATTTTTAAATATTAAAGTCGCTCATGCTTCGAAGATGGATTTGGGAAGTCTCAAAGATCAAGTGGCTCGGTGCATTCTGGTTCTGTGTTTTTTCAAAAGGCCTTTCCAATGCCGGGCAACCGCCTGTGTGGTGAGTGTGTGTGCATGGAAGCATATGTTTGCAAAGCAGATGAAACATTTGCATATAATAGCATTTTCACCGTAGTTAGTATCAACAGAGAGGAACTTATCTTGCACAAGTGATTAGAAGTGGCTTTCTGTGGGTGCCTGTGAAATGACAGATTGTGCAACTCTTAGGAGGAAAGAAAGCTTGCAGGGAAAAACCCTACTGGCAATCCTATTTTGACCTTGAGAGGAAAGGATAGATGCTAGTTTGCACATAAAAATTTAACTGCTCCAAAGTTTACATTCAGAAAAACCTCAGTTTCTTGCTCATAAGTAGAGAACAGAATTGTTGATTACTGAGGTTAATGCTCCTTTTCTAAAGTGAAAATATTGTATATAATTAGATTAAGAAGAGATTTCAGAAGAAAGGGTGACGATTTGAGTCATTGCGAGTCAACAAAGGCACATTTTGATTTTATTAGCTAGCTATTAGAGCCGCCTTTGGCACTTTATGTGTGATGCATGGCATCAGGATGTTGCTGTTGAAAGTCATTTGTGTCCCCTGTCTGGGCTAATTGAGTGACAATAATAAAACGCTGTTTTTAGATAAACAATGGGTGGCGGAGCTCCATCCATCCCTGCAGGGAGCCTGTTGATGCCTTTCAAAGAGGGACTGGCTGAGCTCACATGCCACAGTCATTTCACAGAGGAGAGTTTAAATCAAGTAAATTGAAGGAACGCAGTTTTGAAATGGAAATCAGTGAGCCCAGTTTGGAGCAGCCTTCTTGTCAACGGGAAGCCAGAGGCTCGACTGCCACAGACTGCCAAGGTCTGGTTTTCTTTTAGTCTCATTCAAAGGAAGGAGACCCTGAACCACAGCAGAGATGGCAAGTTAAGGAGATAAGGGGATAAAACCTCGCATGTCATATGTTTCATGTAGAGTTTGGGTGCAGAACAGGCTGACATTTGAAATAACAGCGTAAACCCCAGCTGCCCGCTGTCTCCCTCCGTTCTGCACAGAGACAAGATAGACCCAAGACAGACGAACAGACAGAAGGCCCCAAGGAGAACGGAAGGGGGAATTTGCTGCCACCCTCAGTCAGCAGGAAGAATTTTTATCCCATCCTTCTCTCCCAAAATGTGTCCCTCTCTCCTCCTCCCTCCAAATCTAGAATAAAACATGTCTAGAGTGAACCTTGTCTTTGTGTTGAGATTAGGATCTTGGGCTATAGACTGAAAATGAAAGACACTGGCAGGCTTGTCTTCCCTTGGCTTTATCTAAACACAACCTTCCACAACCCCCAGGCTTTTGTGGGGCCAACCATGGAGTTTTAATACCTCCCTCTTTTCAGCCATCAGCTTCCTCTGAACTGACTCATGCTAAGTAGAAACTGTGTGCTTGCTTGGTAAACACAGCTCGCAGACAGCTCTGCTAAGCTCCACAAACTCACCACTATGAAATTTTGCTGTCACCATGAACATTCAAAAGTTGGGTACAGTCCATTGACATTTTCATTCAATACCTCTTGCTTGAGCACCTGCTGGTATGAGGTCCTGTGCTGGTTGCTAAGGAGATAACCCTTGCAAAAGATCAGCAAGTGGAGCTTGAAGCCGTGCAGATGGATAGACAGCTAAGTGGAATAAAATAGGTTATTGCTCTGGAGAGGCATGTTCAGGAGACCAGGCATGGCTTCCTTTCTCAGCATATCCAGTTCAGATCAGCCAGTTGTCTTTTAGGGTTTACAGAGGAAGAAAAATTTATTTGTCCTCTTAGTTTCCTAGGTTCTCCAGATGGCACCCTATAAATTAGACTAAAAAAACCCCACCAAATTAACAAGACAAAAGCAAGATAGAAGTTTAACATGCACATGAGAGTGCCCTGAGATAAGTAACTCCCAAAGTGGTTAGAACCTGGCTGATGTACCATCTTAGGCTAAAACCAAGGAATTGGGGTTTAGCACTCCAAGGTGAGACAGGCAAGTTATGGGAAGGTAACCAGGGCAAGTGTGGTGAACTATGATGGTTTAGTAAGGTCTGTTGTGCAGACTTAAATCAGTGCTTTCTGCATTAATAAGTGCGGTAAACATCCTTCCTTTTCCTGCTATGGGTAAGGGAGACATCTCCGTGAATGGAAACTTCCTTTATAGATGTGAATTCCTTTACAAAGGGAAAATGTGTGCCCTATTTTTAGAGCTTTTCCTACATTGGTGGCTCTTGGTTTTCAATAATCTTCAGTTCAAAATACCCACACACCAAAGAGGCATATTTTGGGGTGGCCTATTCTGACTCACCGCAGCCTTCTCCTGGTACTTCTTTGACCTGACAGCATGATCACTCCTGTCTGCTTCCTTCCTGGTGTCAGTTCATTTCCTGTTGTGATAACAGAATATCTGAGGCTGGGTACTCGAAAGAAAGAGGGATGACAGGTGGCATCACAGTGGCAGGAGCATGGGCAACAGGAAGCTACAGCAACTCAAGTGTCAGAATTACTCTTTATATAAAATACTACTCTCAAGAAAACTAAGCAGGGTCCTATGAGAACACGCTAATCCTTTCTAAGGGCAGTTCCCACAAGGACCCAAGTGTCCTGCATGAAGTTCCACCTGTTAAAGGTCTCCCTGCCTCTTAATACTATTGCACTGGGGACTGGTACCTGGGCTACAAACCTTTAGGAAACAAATGTCACCTACACCATAGCAAACCCTTATACAAGGGACAGTGCCCTGGCCCCATCATGACGGCAAACACAAAGTCCTTTCTGTCCCTTCCTCTGATCTAAACCACTGTGACAGGTTAAAAAGCACTCTCTAAATAGCCCTCAGCTGTCCTCTGTGCCCTGCCTGTCTGGAGTCTGGCCAGGACAAGCAGCCACCAGACTTCATCTTTCCTTCCAAGTGGCTCTTCCTGACTTTTCCCCATCTTGGGCACATTCTAGTAATTTTTCACAAAGTCCTTGTGATGACTAATCTTATGTGTCCACTTGGCTTGCTGTTGTACCCAGATGTTTGGTCGAATACCAGTCTAGATGCTGTTGTGAAGATGTTTTCAGATGTGCTTAACATTCAACATCAACAGACCTTGAACGAAGCAGCTCACCTTCCATTATACGGGTGGGTGATTAATCTCAAGCTTTAAACTCTAACAAGATTTATCTTGCTGGGTTTTTGAACTTGCTTGGGACCTTTGACCCCTCTTTCTCTACAGATTTCTCTCTTGGACTGGGAATGGCTCCCTTAGCCCTGTTCCACCACTGTGTGCCTTGAAGAGGTTTAACTTGTGGTTTGGTTTTGAAGGCTCACAACTAGAGAAAACTATCGCCCCAGAATGGATCACACTCTGAATCTCATCCACACCTCGAGTAGATGAGATTTAGATGAGGTAACTACTAAAAGAGGCTAAGACTTTCAAAGGTGTTGGGGTTGCGTGAATGCACCTTTTCAGTGAAAAGGATATAAATGTGGCCGCATAGAGCATGGACTGTGATGGGTTGAATTGTGCCCCCCACCATCCCAATTCATGTGGGAGTTTTAACATCCATCACCTCTATGATGTGCCTATATTGGGATGCAGGGTTGTTGCGGGTAGCATTTTTAGTCAAGATGAGGTTAGACTCACTGGGCTCCTAATCCAGTCTGACTGACAAGCCTTATAAACAGGAGGATTTGGACATATACACACAGAGAAAACAGCATAATGAAATTTGGAGTCAGGTGCCATAAATCAAGGAACTGGCAGCAATAGATCCCTCCCTCATGCCTTCAGAGACCTTACCAACACCTTGATCTTGGGTTTCCAGCCTCCAGGGCTCTGTGAAGGTTTCTGTTTTTTAAGTTACCAAGTCAGAGATAACTTCGTTATTAGAACTCTTGAGAGCTAATGCTATCCCTTCCTTGTCACCTCAGCCTTGCACTGGTTCCTGGGTTAACATCGCAAAACTTTCCTTGTCAGACACCCTGTTATGGCTTGTGCCTAGATATCCCCCCAAAGCTTCATGCATTTTTACATGGGGCCTTTTTGGAGCAGGCTGTATCTAGAGTGATTGATTCATGGTTCAGTGCCGGGATTAAAGGGTGCTAGGATTAAGGCTGGGTGATTGGCACCCCCCTAATCCCAGCAGTCTGGATAATATAAAAGGGACAGAAAGAGACTCTTTTCCCTCTTCCTCTCTTGCTTCTTTTTGTGTCTTCCACTGCCATGAACACATGCCCCTCTGCCATGTGCCACCCTGCCCTGGAGCCAGCCAATTAAACTGTGAGCTAAATAAACCTTTCCCCCTTTAACTTCAGGTGTCTTGTATCTTGTCTCAGCAACAAGAGAAAAGCAAACAAGACACACCCTTGTGCCACTTGGGGGTGACAAGGAGGCCCTGCCCCCCACTCCCATGTCTACTGCCTGCCTGGATTCTGTGGCCTTCCCCTGGCACAAATATTAGCACATATAGGGCACAGCCATGATCTGACTGTTGTGGCTTTGAGTCTTAGAGCACTCTTTCAAACTTAAGCCACAAATTGTTCAGTGGCTTAAGAACACGAACATCTGAAGTATCTGGGTTACAGTCCTTGTAAGGAATGTACTATTACATTCCTTTCTGACATTAATATAAACAAGTGACAGAAGAGAGTAGCATTCAGTCTCAGAAGTTACGTTTAGTCTTTACTGGGAAAGTTGACACTATTAGATTTAGGTCACTCCACAGGTATAAGTTCCTCTTAACTAACTCTGAAAAGGAAGACCCAGTTAATTTTTTTTTTTCAAATGAACACTTCTGGTGAATTGGGAATATAGCATGGAATAAGAAGCACCAGTTTAGAAGTTTAGGGCTTGGGTTTAAATTCTGGCTAAATTTCTAAGGAGCCGAATGAACTTTGATAAATGACTTATCAAACACTTTGGATATAGCTTTTCTCGTCTATAAGTGAGAGCAAGATTTCCTATCTTGGGGATTTGGGACTTTCTTGAAAGGAAAGTTCCTTGTTTTCTCAGACCACTGACTTCAGGAAGGGAGGGGGTATTTCAGCATGAAAAATTCAAGTTGTGCTACAAGAAGCCATCATTACTAGCATGAGAAAGATTTGCCTTAAAGATTCTCTACTTTGAAGATGATGAAGAACGTGAAGGCATTCAGGGAGCCACCGCTGGTCTCCCTGGGGGATCAGGAATGACTGTTTCTCCCCAGGAGAGGAGTCACATTTGGAGGGACCATAAGCTAATCCACATGGAGGGTCTTCCTGGAGGGGAAGAACACATAGATCCAAACACCAAGTGAGATGCAGTGCTGGAAGAAGCTTAGGTTTGAGATAGGCCCTGAAGCATGAATTTTTAGCTTTAGGCCGAGTCCCACCATATCTGTTTGGTACAGAAGGAAAGTCAAACCAGGACCTTGGGCAGAGGATTAAAGGCAGAAGAAAAGGGAATTAGAAGAATAACAACAGAAGGTTCTGGAATATCCTCCTGAAGTTGAGTCAGTGTTAATGGAATGTAAATAAGTATCTGTATTAAGTGTCTGTGACTCCTACCTGACTAAATTTCTTTAAAAAACAAAATAAAATGAAACAAAGCTCCACCCTCCCTTAACTGGCTGGACCCCAATGATTGCTCAAATCTGAAAATACTCTGTTTATGTGTGTTATTTTTCAATTACTTAGTATGATAGGAAGGATGAATTTCTTGTTATGAAACTTCCACGTGTTGTCTGAGCTTAGCTTTAGTTCATGGATCATTCCCAGTGGTTATCCCGAAGTCAGACAGGTTACCAGAAGTCTCTGGTGAGGTTTAGAACACACTTTCTGAGGTACAGCACTTTGGCATTTGAGAAAACGGCAGAGGCAGGATGGTTCCTCTCACTTCCCTGCACTCTTTAAACAGGCTGTGCAACCCTCGGGTAAGAGGTAATTTCTCTGTGCTCAGAGGGAAGGAGACAAAGGAGTCAGCAAGAGGAATCTGAATGTGTGGATTCTGCTGTGTTTTCCCAGTTTATTGGATTGGATCATGGCCCCTCAACAGTTTCCTCTATTTCGTTGGTTCTTCATTTGTGAAGGCTCCAGTGTCATGTACAATTTATATTAAGTAAATGTGTAAGCTTTTCTCTTGTTGATCTGTCTCGCGTTATAAGGGCTTCAGCCTTAAACTTGAAACCAATGAGGAAAAGATATGTTTCTTGCTCTATACCACTATGCCAAGGCCTGAGGCCAGTTCCCTACCCCAAGAAGACCCCAAGAAGCAACAGTCCGAGAACTTGACCCTGCAAAAGAAGCCCTGGATATGAGAAGACAGGAGCAGTTCAGACACACTATCAGCATGTATACTCATGGACACATGCCAAAGCCCACAATCAGGTCTGCAGCGCTTGAGGCCAGGGGTGTTTCAGAATTCAAAATTTTTCATACTTTAGAAGACATATGGGGCATAAAGCAAATACTATACAGAGTCCCCAGGAGAACTGGAGGCAACATTTTGATAATCAAACAATACATCCTATATTAGTAAAAATATATGAATATTCATACTAAATGGGATAAATAGAATAGGATTGTGCCAAGTCCTCGAGTGTTTAGGGCCATTTGGATTGTAGAATTATAGGTAGGGGATGTGGGCCTAAGCCAGGTGCTATGCATAGGTCCCTGTGGGACCTGGTGGCTTCTAAATGCAATCCCATATGATGCAGATGTAAACCTCACAGGGAAAAGAGAGATTTAAATATTTTTTAAGTTAAAATAATTTTTAACTGATACCTAAGGATGAAAATTATACATATTTGTGTGGTAGGATGTGATGTTTTCATACATGTATACACTGTGTAATATGTAAATCAGAGTTTAAAAAGTCTGTCTCCTCCAATGTTTATCATTTCTTTATGTGAGAACATTCAGGCTTCTTTCTTCTAGCTTGGTGAAGTATATTATTGTTCTCTAAAGTCACCCCACTGTGCAATAGCACCCCAGAACTTCTTGTGCCTACCTAACTCAGTGTTCCCATTGATCAGCCTCCCTCAGTCCCTCCTCCTCCCTCTCCCCAACCTCTGGCAACCATCCATGTATTCTCAACTTGCATGATTTCATTCACTTCTTTAGCTTCCACATATGAGTTAGATCACACAGTGTTTACCTCTCTGTGCCTGGCTTATTTCACTTGACATAATTCTCTCCATTTCCGTCCACGTTTGTGTCAAAGGAAGTGTATTTTAAAAACAGAACAATAGCCATGTTAGCCCGTTGAAGCCCTAGAGAACACCAGAACCCATACTTCTGAATGCTTAGCAAAAAAAATCTCTCCAACAGTGTAATAAATGACACAAGTCAGAGACCAACTGACAGGCTTCTGTGAAAGCAACAAGGCACAAGATTTCAAATACTCAGGTGGAGGCAGATAGAGAGCAGCAGGACCATCCATGGGGAACAGAGAAAAGTGGACCTTTTCCATAGGGCTTGGAAAGGGCGGCCGTGAGGAGATCAGTCAAAGGGGTACCACGTGAGGAAGTCTGAGCAAACATCAGTTGCCAAAGTTCTCAGAATGGCCGGTACAACGTATAGGTGTTATCAGATGTCCTGGTGCTGGGAGGATTCCACGCTCTGCCTCGTCTCTTTACAACATCCTGTCCTCTGTTTGCTGAAAAACAGATTGTACGCTTGGAAAGTCATACCTGAGTGGAGCCTGATAAACAAGATGACACAGGGAATAGAGTGCTCCTCCCCAGTCCCGCCAATAAGAGGCTCAGTGACTGACCACAGGCCTGAGCTCTGGTGGGAGAGTGTGCAGACGAACAAATGAGCCAACTGATGCCCATCCCAAAGGACATAAGCAGACCCCATGGCGGGAGCCCTGCTTCTATGGAGTGTTTCCAACTATTTGCACTGGGATGAGAGTAACAAAGGGGTACTAGAAACAGCCAGAATATTTTGTGACTGAGAGGGTTGTAGGTACTGTCAACAGAATGTGTATGTGTGTGTGGGGGAGGTATGCTAACATATGACAGCATATTAGGAGGAATGCTTTTCCTCTACCTACTCAGCTTTGAATGCGTAGGGGCTTGTGAGCTAACTGACAATAGATGGACAGAAGACAAGACTTACTTACACAAGTATGTGGAGTTACTTGTGAGCAACTCATGAAATACCTAAACATAAAGTCTTACATCCCATCCTACAAAAAGCAGGGCAGGAGGACTCTGGGGCTTCAGTGGGAAAATGTGGGGGTTTCTCTTGCATTTTCCAATAGGAATAGGCAATCTAAATCCTTTCTAGAATTTGAAGGAAGACCCCTCAGAGAGAGGTTAGCAACAGCTATATTTTTAGATGGCTGCTTGTTCAAATAAGACAAGTAAGATATGAAATGTTTTCACTTTCAATACTTACTATTTTAAATACTTAAAATAGTATTTTTCTAAAATGATGATCCTCTAAATACACACACACAAAACATATTACTATGTTAACCTTATGTGGATGTATATATGTGTGTTTATACCTATATACACAGGTGCAGTAGATGGAGGGACATTTTTCTAGTGATCAGTCATGAGCACACTAATTCTGAGGCTCTTTTTCCTTGTTAATTTCCAGGTCCATGCTGAATCAGTCTTCAGTAGTGTTTGATACGGTATTGTCATTTTTTATTTTTTTTTATTATTATTTATTTTAAAAAAATACAAGTACAAAAACATATTGACAAACAGACACCAATTAGCATAAAAAATAGTACAATCACAACTAATCTATAGACAAGGTGATATGATCTCAACAGTGGTTATTGCTTTATCCATTGTTATCTTCGAAGTGTAAATATATAAGCCCGTATACAGACATGCAAATTTAGTCAGACAATTAATCCTCTCAACAACAGAAAAAACACCAAAACCAAAAATCCAAAGACAAAAAACAAAACAAGCAAACATCAACAACAGCAAAAACAACAACAACAACAAAAAAAAACACCAATAGTTGCTGCTTTACATATTGATATCTTTGAAGTGTGTGTTCAGGATAACACATACAGACATACAAGATTGATCAAATAACCTGTCATCGATTATTGCTTAGCATTAAGTGATATAATACAATAGTAGAACCATATTAGCCCTCCTGCATATATGCATATTCATATATACCTACATACATTTTTGTCTTTTTCTTTTCTACTTTCCTTCATCCCATCTGTTCTTTGTTTTAGAGCAGATTTCCTTCATGTCTCTTAGTTTATATTCCCACCCTCGGGTTCTTACACCAGTGATACAATACGTTGCCTGCACATGTATCGCTGATTTATTTCACTTATGAGTATGGACTCCAGTTTTGTCCACTTGCCTACAAAGTCCCCAAAACTGTCTTTCTTTATAGCTGAATAATA
>PVLD010019613.1:0-35946 GCA_004027595.1 Dinomys branickii
AAAAAAAAAAAAAAAAAGAAGGATCACCTGGGCCATGAAGTGAGCTCAAGGCCGGCCTGAACTACATAGCAAGACCTCATCTCTAAAAAAAAAGAAAAAGAAAAAAGAGGAAACAGCATCTCAGATGAAAACAAGCCAGGACCTTGAGCTCAGTTCTTCTCTGCGGAGGACGACTTCCCCTGTGACTCACACAGCCTAGGTCCTCTTCAGACACTAGCAGCTGTCCTTACCCGCAGGGCAGGTGCTGCTCAAGCTCTGTATTCCCAGAGGAGAGCCGGGCACGCAGCCCCGCCCATGTGGTTGGAGTTGTGAAATTTCTTGCTGAAAATCGGGCACAGTCACAGCCAGGGGGTGGCCCGGTTTGTTTTGAAAACATTTCCTCAGATAGCACTGCTTTGGCTCAGGCCCGTTAGCACTTTCCAGAGTCCCAGATGGCGAGGCAGCTGGAGTGGAGAGAGGAGAGCAGGCAGGCGCAGGGGGCTGCTCCCCGGCACTGGGAGGCTGGGTGGCTGTGAGTGTGGAGACCAGCAGCCTGCGGGTGCAGTGGGCGGGAGTCTAACACGTGGGCTCTATGAACCAGAGCTTTCCTTAGAAGTCTGCAGGGCTCCCCAGCCGACACCTGGGTGCCCCAGGCCTCCTTGTGGAAAATCCCCGCTGCTAAAAAAGTGACTGTAAACCTTGGGGAGTCAGAAAAAAAAAAAAAGACATCCGAGGTCACTGTCTTTTTGAGACAGGGTCTCGCTATGCAGTTCAGGCTGGCCTTGAGCTCACTTTGTAGCCCACGCTGGTCTCAAACTCAAAACAATCCTCCTGCCTCAGCCTCCTGAGTGCTGGGATTACAGTTGTGTGCCACCATGCCTAGGGCACACACTGTCCTATAACAATGAGCTTCCTATAGTCCATATGTCCAGCAACAAATAAATGGGGAAAGAAAATGTATTTACACACCGTGGAGTATTAGTCTGCCATAAAGAAGGATAAACCCGAGTCATGGATGGAAAACGGACGCACCTTGAGACCATAATGATAAGTGAAATAAATGAGATACACAAGCTTCAGTATCACACGGTTTCTCTGGTGTGTAAGACCCAAAATATAAATAATGTGAAGCGCAAAAGAAAAGACAGACACAGTAACAGGAAGCAGGGAGATGGATCTTTTGCAAATGTGGGGGGGGCAGAGACGTGGAGGGTGAGGAAGGGGATGGGAAGGGAAATTGAAAGCAACTGAGATGCGGGGTTCGTGGGCCTCACCCCATGGTAATCGTAGTCACTACGCACTGCGAATATGCACTAACAACACAATCTGGAAAAATTTTAGAAATAAGTTGCCATTTAGTTACAAAAACAAAACAGTGGCCTTCCCGCAGGAAGGTGAGATTATTTTTTGTTGTTTTTGTTTCTTTTTTTCTGAGACAGGGTCTGCATAGGTAGTTTTAGCTGGCCTTGAGCTCACTGTGTAGCCCAGGTTGGTCTCAGACTCATGCATATCCTCCTGCCTCAGCCTCCCGAGTGCTAGGGTTATAGGTACAGAACAACATGCCTGGCAGATGATCTTTCTAATAAATTCTAATTAGAGCTTGCAGTGGGACTGCCACACATCCTGGAGGATCCGTGTTTAGTACTGATCCCACGTCGAAGTCTGTGAATCTCCAGGGCAGAGCACGTGTGTGGGAAGCTCAGGTGGGAACACAGGAGCAGCTGTCACTTACATGCCCCGTACATAGGAAGCTCACAGCTGCAAACACAGTAGGGTACTGTTGCCCTCTCCCTCTTCCAGACCGGAGAATACAGCCCAGAGACTAAGTGGCTCGCCGGGGACCACTCAGCAGTAGCTTTTGAATGTGTATTCATATCCACTGCCTAATTTGCTTCTGAGTGTATCCTTGTGTTTGCGCAGTTGTGTGTGTGTGTGTGTGTGTATGTGTGTAAATATTTACGCCTACAAATGCGGGTCCAGTGTGTTCAATATGCCTGGCTGTTGACTTGAAATATTTGTGTGCAGGGGCACCACTGAGTGTGTGTGTGTGTGTGTGAACTTGTGCATCTGTGCCCACGATGATCTGCGTGCAGGTCTGTGTAACGGGCTGTGCAGCCCTGCCCCCACCCACGCTCCCCCATTCCTGTCTCGGCACCCTGGCCTCACAGCAGTCGACACAGCAGTCCCCAGGGCGCCCAGGCAGCACCCTTTCACAGACCCCAGGGGCTTCTGGTTTGCAGACCCAGCTGGGCACAGCGGCACACAGCGCCACTCCCTAGAGACTGGCCCCACCCAGAGAACTCCATCTCCTGATCCTCACTGCATGCTGAGTCTGGAGGTCGACGCCAAATAAACTGCCATTATTAGATGATGGGGACTTTGCCTCCTATGTCCAACACAGAAGCGCTCGAAGGTTCACAAAACCACCAGTGTGACCACCCCGCCTGAGCCAATAGGGTCCCGCCAAAGCAAAGGAACTTGGCCCTGCTGCTGGCACAGGAAGCCTACAGAGGAAATGCATATGTGGGTTTTGAGGGTTTCTCTAAGTGGGGGAACAACATAGAAAGGTCCAGAAAATCAGCTTTACTCTGTCTACCCTACAGTGATGCTCGGAAGCAGAGCTTCCTCAGCTGCCCTAACATCGCAGCCAAGCTCAGTCCTCCACATCGAAGGTAAACTCGCCCAGCAACCTGCTTTCCTGGAGCAAGGCTGCTCAGGACTTATGGGTCCAGGGCACACTGTCCTGCCACGTGTCCCTGCTCCTGCAGCTACCAGCGCTGCAGCAGGACTGGTGGGCAGAGGGGTGCCCTGACTTTTGAGGCTGCCGCAAGGAGGCGGGGCCAGGTGTGGTGGGGAGGACAAATCCGGCTGTCAGGTCGGCCCTGAGGAGGTTGTTTATTTGCAGCCTTCAGGGAGGCAGAGCCGGGGACTGGCTTGTTGACTTTCCACACTTTTCCTCCAGATCTTTTCCATACAGTCCTCCCCAGCCCCAGTGATAAATTCCCAGGTCCCAGGGAAAGCCACAGGACCTCCACACACAGCCATCTTTGTGAGGAGGCAAGGGCCGCGGAGGAGGAGCGATGGGCCGCGGAGGAGGAGCGACGGCGGGCCTGGAGATGGGAAGGCACTGTGCTCGGTGCTCGGGCCTCCTGCACCTGCCCTTCCCTGCACTCGGGCTGGGGACCAGAAGCAACCAGCCAGATTCAGGGTGACAGAGACAGAAGGCAGAAGGAACTGTCTGGGCCTGCCACGGGCCACTCCACACCCAGCCGTGGAATCCACATGCTTTTGGAGGGCCAAGCCGCAGTCTATGCAGAGAACAAATGAAACAAATCCTTTCTGCCGAGGGACGAAGATGTGTTTCTGTTCCTGCCTCCCAGCCTGGGTGCCCACAGGTGTACTCCTCTGGCATCACCAGCAGAGGTGCTGGGCACTGCCAGGGCTCAGATTTGAGATCCACCTACCTCGGCTGCCGAGAGACTGGGACGACAGACACATGACACTGTGCCCGGCTGCCACCTTTCCTTACTATAGATGCCTGCCTCAGAGCCTCCACATGGATGAACCGAGCTGGGCAGGGTGAGCCCACGCAGGCCTTGGGGACAGGGTGTGCACACCCACAGACCGAAAGCCCAGCCTAGGAAGCTGCAGGGTGCCCCGAGGCAGGGTGGGTGCAGTTCCCAGGTCCAACCCAGGCCGCGCACTGTCCCTCTGTAGCCTCATGTCATGTGTACAGCAGGGACCAGGTGACCGCTGTCCCTCTGAAGGAAATGAAGGCCCAGCCAAGCTGTGTGTCTCTCACCGTCCCTGGCCTCCCTGGCTCTGCCTCTGTCTTCTGAGGCACAGCTCTCCAGGACACAGGGCAGGGTGGAAGGACAGCTGTGACCCAGCCCCCTGAATTCACCAGGTCAGTGACCACCGGAAGTGGCAAGTGAGTGCTAACTTCCCAGGTAACTGACTGTCCCGGAGACGGAAAGACAGCGGCTCATTTGGAGATGGAGAGCTGGCAGCTCTTACCCTCCCGGGGAGGGTCTGTCCCCTCTCAGATGAGCAGTGAGTCACCTCTCACCATGTCCCTCAGTCACCCCCAAGTCCCCACCGTTTTCTGGCCCCAGCTCCACACAGACGGTCCAGCAGGCTGGTGCCACCCAGCCTTTGATTCCTGAGGCCTGCGGTGTGAGCCAGGCTCGGCAGGGTGTGTGGAAAAACAGGGCGGGGCTGGAAGCTCCGGGGCCATGTTAGTAGGCAGCACCTGTGTTGCTTCCTGGTCACCATGGAGAACTAGCAGGGCCTTTACAGCCAGCTCGTGTGGTGGAGATGGACAGCATGGTTCTGGAGTCAGACACTCCAGGTTCAAATCTGTCTCTGCCTCTCATAAGCCATGTGTCTTTGAAAAAGATATTAGCGCCTCTGAACCTCAGTTTTGCCATATGTGGAAGGGAGAAGAGACCCTAAACTCACAGGGATGTACGGTAATGGCTTGTTGAGGTCATCATCTGAGTGCTCCGTGGTGGTACATAGCTGTAATCCCAGCCCTCAGGAGGCTGAGGCAGGAGGATCACTTTGAGTTTGAGGTCAGCCTGGGCTACATAGCGAGATCCTGTCTTTAAAAAAAAAATGAAATTGGGGGTGGACAAGCCCAAACCACCCCCTCTCTTCTGGGGCCACAGTCCTCAGCACAGCCCCTGTGCTTTGCTAATTCCAGCGTTCAGAAGCTTTAAATGCACTCTGCACTGCCTGAGGGGTGGGGGCACAGAGCAGGGAGCTACGTGTGTCATTTTGATGACATGCCTGTGCTCCCCCGTATCTCTATGCATTCTCAATCCTAAAATTGCTGGCAGTCTGAGCTGCTGCTCCTCGAGGAAGCACATGTCAGCTGGCAGAGAACTCGTGAAGCACCCATGTGATACTCAGTGAGGGCACAGCCACCACCCCTCCACCTGCCCCCATCCCAGAGCCAGGCCCCTGCCACAGGACACAGCTCTTAGATCATCCATGAGCCTCCTCTCCAGCCAGGCCAGCAGCAGCCAGGAAGAGGAGCGGCCGCCCCCAATTCCAGGAGCCTGAGGTCTGTCTGCCCTCACCGCCCACCCATGGCCCCTAGAGCCAGCCGGCGAGCTGGATGGAATGACTCGGCTACAGATCTAGTCACGCTCAGACTCCGTCTGCCAAGCAGCACCCTCCGGCCCCAGCACTGCCAGATGAAAAAGGAAACTTTTCCTGTAGCCCCGGAAAGGAGGGCAAAGGTGGCACTCATAACCCCAAACAGAGGAGGCGAGGCCCCCTGGAGACACTCAGGGACTCTTCCTCTTCTGAAGACCGGTTCCTACCTCTGAGGCCCACCTGTGGGGCTCACGGTGAGTCCCCGTTACACACCAACCATCCCCACCTTTAACTCCTCACCCAGTACCCCCTATGCCAGGCACTGCACTGCACGGGAAAATCCGTGGAACACCCTCGCCCCGGGAAATCGAACACAGCTTCAGATGCAAGGACCATAAACGTCTTCCTGACACTCCTAGTTTCTCCCTGATCGTGGAGCCGTAGATCCTTCCTCCCCTCCATAGCTCAGCAAGCAGACTGGATTCTCCGGGGCTCTGAAGTCCCCCGAGGAGGCACATCCGCTAGGGGGAAGGGTCTGCCTCATTCCAAGGCCCTGTCACTAGCGCCACCCCGTCCTTCCCGAAGCCTTTTCCAGTCCGCTCCCGGCGCCTAGCACGCCGCCGCGAGTTTATGAATCACTCCCTCCTGTCGCCGGCCTCGCCTCCGGAAGGTCTGCGCACACCCAGACACATCGCCCAGACAGAAACCCTGAGTTTCCACCCCAAAACCTCCGGCTGAACCCCAAGGACTAGCTGCAAGGTCTGGTTTCTCCTCCCCACTCCTCGGCCTCCGAGGATCACTTTCCAAAGCCCAGGCGGCCTAGCCCCTGCCCGGGGCGCTTGGGGGGTCTTACTGGAGGGCTGCTGGGGCCGCAGACAAAGGCGGTATAGTAACTGAGAGGCCAGAAGACGAGCCTGATTTCCACGCCCCAAACACCGCGCTCCCACGAGTGTGCATCTGGGTGGGTGGCAGGAGAGTGGTCGCGGTGGCGCACGCCAAGCTCCGCGCTCAGTACGCTCGCCGTCTGTGGCTCCAGGGAGGAGACGCGTGTGCCTGGCCGATGGAAATCGGAGTCCTGCGGAAGGTGGGTCCATCGTGGGGCTTTCCCTAAGCCGGGAACTCCCTCTCCAAGCCTCCGATGGTTCTCTTCTTCTTCCAAAGTTTGGCGCGCTCGCCAGGACGCACAACGCGCCGCAGGGCCGCCTCCCACGATCCGCGACAAGGTTCCGGGACCCGGCGCCCCACTTACCCCGACCGCCGAGCCTCCTCCGACTCGGGCGGATCTGCTCTCCTCTGGCGGCGTCCAGCGCGGGCCGCATCCGCTCACGACTCGGGCTCCGAGCCCGGCTGCGCGCGCTCCCCGGGCGGCGCGGAGGAGGAGGGCAAAGGGGGCGGCGCGGCCGCGGGTCCCCGCGCCGGGGAAGCGGCGCCAGGCGGACGGCGTCCTACGCCGCTCGGCGATCCGTCCTCGCCGCGCCCTCCCCGCCGTGGACGAGCCGGCGAGCGGCCCGCGGGACGGCGGATTCCTGAACCGCGTCCAAGGAGCCCGGGAGCCCCCCCTTCTCCTGCTCCTCCTCCCTGCCGCACCCCACCCAGCTCCCAGCCCTCCACGATCTGCAACTTGGGCGCCCTCGGCGAAGTTGGCGGTGCCCGGGCCGTAACGCCACTCGCACCTCGGGGACGAAGGGGAGGAGCGAGGGGGAGGGGACCCGCCCCGCCCCAGGGTCTGCACTCCGGGGGAGCCTCTGTGGGCCTTTGTTCCCGACCGGCACCCCTCCTGGGGGGCTGGGAGGACCCCTGCCCCGGGTAAGGATATGCGGGGAGAGGCTTGCGCAGGGCCCCCCAGGAGATCCCCAACCACTGTAAGACCCGGGCGGTGTGGGTTCTCGGCCGCCCCGCCCAGGGGAGGATCTTCCCGCCCTCCTGGGTTAGAGGAGCTGAGAAATGGTTCCCCAGGTTTCCAGGGACAGCATCACCTCTCTTTGGGCGGCCACAGGTCACCTACCCACCCCGTGCTGGCAGCCAGTTCAGGTCTCCCTGAATGCCAGACCCGGGACGTTGGAGCCCAAACTGCTTGGCGTGGTCTTTGGACCCTGTGGGGCAGCTGGCACCTCTGTTCGGAGTTGCCAGGCGAATGGGAACCCCTATCCCTCCTGGTCATGGGACAGTAGCCAGCTGGGCAAAAGCCCCTTCTGAGCGTGTGGGCTCCAGCGAGGGCAGTAAAGGGCTCAGAAGGAGAGCAGAACCCGACCTCCTGGCGTTTGTTGGAATCCTTGTGAATGTCAGGTCCCAGAGTATCTTTGATCCCAGCTGGCAGGGTTTTCCTCCGAGGACTTCCTATGCTTACCATGCTGAGCTAATTCAGGCCACTAGGACAGCAGTCCTGACATTTAATTAGATAGCGCTGCATAGCGTTTATTTCCTGTAAAGAAGAGATGGGAAAGTAAAAAAGAGGGGAACCCTGGACATCTGTACTTGGCCCCCTCTGTCTTTCTCAACACTTGCAGAGATGACGGGTGCACCAGACAGGACCAGCCTCCCTAGTCTTCCCAGGAGCTGCAGTTCTGCAGGTGGCAAAGGGGGCAGAGGTGGGGGCAGCATTCCCATGCTGGGGCTGTGGGATCAATGGGGCAGGGCCCCAGGGGAGGGCATTGTGTGTGCAACCAGAGGCAGAGGGTAAAGGTCTAAGGCAGGACTCTGGAAATTTTCATAAAGTCTGAAATAGTCTTCAGACCCAACTTGTTGCTGTATTTGCTCAGCCAAGAGAAATGGTCTTATATTTTTATCCTGTTTAAAAAATGGAGAGAATTTTCCAGCACAGAGGCAGAACTGCAGAGCACCATGGCACCCAGCCATCCACATGGATGTCACTGGCAATGGGACATGGCCCCCCGATGGCATGCACTGAGGTCACCACCTTGAGCACGAAGACGCCTGTCCCCAATACACCCTCCAAACCTGGTGGTGGGAAACAGTGGATGATTCAAGCTGAGGGACACTTGCAAGACAACCAGTCTGTAATGTTAAATCGCCAGAGCCAGGAAAGACAAAACCAGGCCTAGAAACCAGTCCAGATGAGAAGAGACCAAGACAGACAGCAGATTTCAGGGACAGGCTGTTGTTCTGAGACAAGCGACAGGAGACGGAGACTTCTGTCTTGCTGGAATCCTCCCCGGCTCTTTGCAGCTCACTTGCTCTGATGAACCCTGTGGGCAACTTGCGAGCCCCCCTGTGGAAGGGCCCATGTCCAAGGAAATAGGGAGGCCTTTTGGCCACAGCCAGGAAAGAACAGAGGCCCCACATCCAGCCACGTGCAGGGCCTGGATGATCCCTGCCCGCAATCCCAGGGGAGCCTCAAGTGGGACTCTGAGCTACAGAACTGGTGCCTGGGTCAGGATTGCTGATCCCAGAGGTTGAGGCCACCAACCTCAGGGGCCATTTGCTATGCAACTATCTATAGCTACTGTAACCACTAAATACCATGTGTCCCCCTTAAATGGATCCTGAATCTGAAACAGCTCCTATGAAATATGGTATTTAGGTCATTGGCCAAAATGACTGATGATGGGCCCCGTGATAATGTCGTAACAAGGTCAAGTGAGCGGTGTTGCACGTGGCTTTGTGAAAGGACTTTCTGCTCAGGCCAACACACGCGGGAAGATTTAGGGTCATAATTTTTGCCCACTTCCTCTCAAATGGTTCAGAAAGAAAAATAACAACAAAAACAATGTATATTATACATACGTTCTATAGCTCGTACAGTTACAGAGAAAGTTTGTTTATATATTGATTTATCTGTGGGGGTTTTTTGTTTGTTTTGGGGGCTTTTGTTTTTGTTTTGTTTTTTTGAGACAGGATCTCAGTATGTAGTTCAAGGTGGTTTTGAACTCGCTGTGTAGCTCAGGCTAGTCTCAAACTCATGGCAATTCTCCTGCTCCAACCTCCCTGGTCCCAGGATTATAGCTATGCACCAACATGCTGGGGTTAATTTATCTGTTATGTAACAAATCATCCCAAAAGTAATGACATAAAGTCATGAAAACGTGCATTGTCGCTCATGACCTTGGGACTGACTGGATTCAGTTGGGAGATTCCTTTGCACCAAATGATTTTTTTTTTTGGTCTTTTTTTTTTTTTTTCTTTTTGTCTTTTTGAGACAGGGTCTCGCTATACAGTTCAAGCTGGCCTTGAGCTCACTTCGTAGCCCAGGCTGGTCTCAAACTTACAACAATCCTCCTGCCTCAGCTTCCCAAGTGCTGGGACTATAGTCATGCACCACCAGGGCTGAGCTGGGCTGGTTGCAGGAAGGCATCCACCTTTGCTGCCCTAAGGACCTGGGACTTCCACACATGGGGAGGCAGGAACAGCTCTGCAGCCCAGCTAAAGCTGCCTCAAACCACCACACCAAACAAAAAATCTGTGGAGCTAGAAGGAGCAGGTGCGGGTGCAGATGCAGGACCACCAGCTGCGGAGACCACTGTTGAAGCTGGCGATGGGCCCCTGGGCTCACTGCACCCTGCACCGTCCCCTCTACTGTGTGCTCCTGGGTGGGGCGCAGCTGGGCCGCAGAGCACTCACCTAGCTTGGGAAAGCTGGTGGGGTTCAGCTCTAGCGACACTAACACTAAATCACTCCCCTTGAACAGGAAGGGAAAGGCTGCCTGTTTCTGCCCGCACTCAGTGTCCGCAAGTGAAGGAGGGACCCGGCTACCTTCCCCTGGGGACTGCGGAGGGGGCAGCTGCCTTGGGGCAGAGGGTACTTGGCCAGCCAGGAAGTCTGCAGAGCCAGGGCTGTGAGGAGCTGGGCCTTGTTTAGGGGGCACAGGAGGTACATGGAAGGGTTCATAGTGAAGCAGAGGCACAGTAAACTCTCCTGCTAGGAAGGGCACTGCCACACAGTGGTGACTGGGGTGAGGGTGTCAAGGGCAGGAGCTGGTGGTGGCCTGGGCCAGGGGAGGCATTGGAGAAAGAAGGCTGTAGTCAGCAGGCTGGGCTGGGCTGGTTGGCTGTGACAGGACAGGAGGAGAGGTGAGAAAGCCAGGTGTGGTGACACGTGCCTGTCATCCCAGCACTTTGGGAGGATGAAGCAGGAGGATGCAAGTTCAAGCCCAGCTTCGATAATCTAGCAGTTTAATGAGATCCTGTCTCAAAATAAAAAAATAGCTAAGCATGGTGGCTCATGCCTGTAATCCTAGCACTCAGGAGGCTGAGGCAGGAGGATAGTTGCGAGTTCAAGACCAGCCTAAGCTACAAAGTGAGCTCAAGGCCAGCCTGAGCTGCACAGTGAGACCTTGTCTCAAAAAGACAAAAAAATAAAAAATAAAAAATAAACAAAGCACTGAGGACATAGCTCAGTGCAACAGCCCTGGGTTCAACCACCCCCACCCACTAAAGAAGAAAAGAGGCAAGTAAACAGCAAGCTAAATTTATTTCCCAAACTGGGTGTGGTGTCGCACGCCTGTAATCCCAGCACTCAGGAGGCTGAGGCAGGAGGATCACTGTAAGTTTGAGGACTGGACTACAAAGTGAGTTCAAGGCCAGCCTGAACTATATAGTGAGACCCTGTCTCAAAAAACCAAAAACCTTATTTCCCTTCTTACAAACCCTTAGGAAAAAAGACTGTCTTAGCTTGGATCTCAAAGAGAGTAAAGGGCTTCAGTTTAGTACGTTGTTAGGGAGCAGATGTCAGGAGAGGGGACAGGGAAGCAAAGCAGGGGTGTCACCCGAGTGGCCACCACCAGTGCTTTAGAATGAACACTGTGTCCCATGAGACCATCCTGCCTGTCCCAGCTACTCCGGAGACTTTCGCAGAGGATCACAAGTTCAAGGTATGAGCCTGGGCAGACTGTCTCAAGTTGAATAAAAAGGACAGGTGAGGTGCTCCCCACTAGAGTGCCCAGTTGGCCTGTGTGAAGGCCTGGACTCCATCTCCAACTCCACAAAAGAAGGTGGAGATGAAGGCGCAGCAGGAGGAGGGGGAGGGAAGAGAAGGTGTAAATCACACCTTGGGACACACAGACCAAGAGGAGGAAGGGAGAACTGCCCACCAGCTGCTGCTCTCCTAGGCAGATGTTCACCCACCAGGCTTCAGCTCCCCGCGCCCATGGTTAGATTGGGGAGACGCCACGCAGCGACCCACGCTTCCCCTGCTTCTGAACTGATGGCCACAGCCTGGGTGTGGAGGCCGAGCATGCAGCAGGGAGCTGGTCAGTGTCCATTCCAAGCTGGCGGCCGCCACTCTGGTTGTACTGAACAGCAAGAGTGGTCGAGAGAAGCAGAAGCGGTGCCTCCAACGGACTGGACGTGGAATCCCCGCTCCCCGGGAACCTGAGGAAGGAGGATCACGATTTGGAGGCCAGCATGGGTAACTGAGCAAGCCCTGTCTGAAAATATAAGTAAGGGGCTGGGATTGGACGCAGAGGCGGAGCTGCTTGCACAGGGTGTGCAAGGCCCCTGTCCATTCCCAGAACCTGAGAAGAGGGGGACGGGCGGAGACCCCTGCACGCTCAGTGTCGGCACCCACGGACTCCTTTCTGCTGGAGAGAAGACCTACACTCATGAGGCCACACAGCCGTCAACAGCAGAGCCGGGATTGAAACCCAGTCTGTCTGACCCTAAAGATTGCATTCTTAGTCCAATACGAAACTGTCACTTGGGAGCAGTGACCCCGTGCACCAGCCCATAGTGGGGCTAGGGATTCCCAAAGGCTTTCGCTGTTCAGGGCAAAGAGAGGCATCGGGATGGACTTACTTATTGAGAAGGAGTCAAGGGTAAGTATAGAGAACCGTTCCCAGTCCTCCTCACAGCCAAGGAAGTTTATATTTGTAATCCCATGAAAAGTTGCTGGGCCAGGCGTGGTGGCACTCGCCTGTAATCCCCGTACTCAGGAGGCTGAGGCAGCAGTTCGAGGCCAGCCTGGGCTACAAAGTGAGCTCAAGGCCAGCTTGAACTGCATAGCGAGACCCTGTCTCAAAAAAGACAAAAACACAAAACAAACAAGAACTTATTGGAATTCTAGAGAGTTAATTCCAGTCTACCACTTCCAGTGCAACCCATGGTGAGAATAAAGACACTAAGACATATTTGCAGTTATGGGGAGCTGAGGGGTCCTAAGTCCAGCCATGATGATGACCTTCAGGAACAAAGGCCTTGACTAAAGGTCAAACCCAGCTTTTATTCATTCTTGTGAAGAAGGGAGTGACTTGAGGGTGAGTGACTGTGAGAATTGTGGGAAATGGGTGAGTGTCTTGCACTGGGCTAGGTGGGAGGCCCAAAATCACCTCTGCAAATGCAGAAGGATCTGCAGAAAGAGTGATCTGCATAACACAAGTTTTGGGGTCAGTGCTTCAGCTCTGAATGAGTAATCTTTGAAGCCCCAGGAAGTCATAGCCTCTATTCACAAGGCTGATCCCAGCTCACTGCAGCGCTGAGCATTGGCTTACACATCCCACCTCATCCCAGCTCACTTGAAGGAGCAACAGGGGGTGTGGGTAACATGCCTGCCATCTCCAAAGATTACCATCCGCACCTCTGCTAGACCTAGACCGTTATGCGTGGCTTAAAGCCCATTGAAGGGGTAAGGAAAGGGTCCCAACCAGCTCTGTACATATCAGTACATGGAAATAGGCTGGGCTCAGACAGAATGGAGCAGAAAGGAGTCACCAAGGTGTCCTCTACAGGTAACCTGATAGCTTGGGCCTTAATTGTCGCCCAAAAACCCATGTTAAAAGATTAGTCCAGTGGGATGAGTCAGCACACACCTGTAACTCCAGCACTGGGGAGGCTGAGGCAGGAAGATCACAAACTCAAGACCAGCCTGGGCTACATAGTGAGTTCAAAGTCGGCCTGAACTACTAGCGAGACCCTGTATTGGGCTCTGGGTGCTATTGGGAGGTGGCGGGCCCTTTAAGGGGCGGGGCTTAGTTCTAGGGACGTTGAGGCAGAGGCGTGCCCCAGGATACTGGGACAACTACCCGTCTCTCATCCTTCTGCCTCTGGGCCACATTGGGGTGAGCAGCTTCCCACCACCTGCTCCTGTCGTGATGTCCTTTGTCACTATAAACCCAAGGCGATGGGATGAAGCAGTCAGTGACCGCACCTCAGAGACTGTGCGCTGAGCGTGCCTCTCCGTCTGGTACGGTGCGTCTTCTGGGCGTCCTGGCACAGCGACAGCCGGCTGATGAGCACAGGCAGGGGCAGAGAGAAAAGAATAACAACCCCGTCCTGCAACACGGCTCAGTGATGCGTCCCCGCCATCCCCTCACCCAGCGGGTGCCATTCTGTGCCCACCTGTGCTGGGGCTGGGGACATGGTAGACTTTACTGTGCCATGCTGGGGAGCACGTGGAGGGCAGGGAGACAGCCAGCCAGCGAGGAGTCCAGGGCCAGGCAGCCAGGCTACCAGGTGGCCAGTAGAAGGGACAAGGACATGCCATCTGCTAGCTGTGACGTTTCTGTGCCTCAGTTTCCTCATTAGGCCAATAGCAAACTACACTGCAGAGGTGCTTAGCATAGAGCCTGGCTCCCAGTGTGATGGGGCTCACTGCCACAGGGTCACTGTGCAGGAGGTGCGGGGTCACATCTCATCCACAGAGATGCCACATAAGGCTGCGGGGACAGATGCCCAGTGTGGCTTCTGTGGTAGCCACTTGCCCCCACCCTATCCATCCTCAGCCCTTCTTGGGGTGCCCTCTGCCTTCCGGGGGTCGGCCTGCAAAGCTGCTGGCAGGAGGTAAAGGGTTTACTCCGATTCCGATTCCCTGGGCAGTCCCTCCTCCAGTCTAGCTCTCGCTGGAGCCTCCTGCTGTTGAGAATCCTGGCTGCTTCCTGCCTGTGCTGCCCCAATCCTGCCCACATCTCTACCCCTGTGCTTCCATGACAGCCTCATAAATGTGCCAGGACCCTGACTAAGATTTGAGTAGATTCTTGGCCTGGTGATGCACACTCGTAATCTCAGCAACTGAGAGGCTGAGGCAGGAGAATCGCTGAGTGTTACAGGACAGCCTGAATGACAAAGCAAGATCCTGTCTAAAAACAGAAAATCCCAGCCCTTGAGAGGCTGAGGCAGGAAGATCACCGCAAGTTTGAGGCCAGCCTGGGCTATACAGTGAGTTCAAGGACAGCCTGAACTACAAAGGGAGACCCTGTCTCAAAACAAAAAAGATTTCCATAGGTTTCCATGGTGAAGAGAAGAGAAGCACAACCTTTGGCAGCGGGAACAGCGAGGGCAAAGGCACATTCGTTCAATCGTCCGCCCAAACTGCCTGTAATTCGTGCCTGTAATTACACCTCCTCACATGAAAACTAAAACTGGGCTGTGCTTGTTATGAAGAATTTCCAGACAGCAGGAGAGTGTTAAACTGGGCTGGGGCTCTTGTAAGCCCAGCGCCCTGTGCAGTTGTACCTCCAAGAAGCCGGCCCTGCCTGCACCACACACTGAGAGGTTGGCTGGGCTGGGCAGGACTGAGGCAGGAACCAGAGCACTAGACTCTGTGATGGTCCAGGAGACAAGCGAAGAGCCTGAGCCTCAGCAGAACCAGGCAGATGGAGAAGAGGACATACCTGTTATCTCACTTGAGAAATAAACTGAGGGTGCCAGGCATGTGGTGCACATGCCTGTGATCCCAGTGCTCAGGAGGCTGAGGCAGGAGGATCGCCAAGAGTGCAAGGCCTGAACCCCATAACAAGACCCTATCTCAAATCAAACAAAACAAACAAAAACAGATATCATATCATTAGAAGAAAGCCAAGGGCCTGGTGTCCATGGTGACTAGCATGCCAACTGGGGTCAGCAAAGGGCACATAGGCCTGGCAAGGGCCACCTGCTGGTTTAGGTTGAGGAGGGTCGGCTCTCTGGCTGCGCTGGACTTGTTTCCAGGTGGCCACATTCACGCCCCCAACACTCTGATGGGCTTTACTGCCAGGCTCATTAAGGCCAGGCTCAACAGGGCCTGTCCCCTCCAGCCCCTTGCCCTACGAGCTGCGGGGGGCAGCCTCTCCATTCCAGGGCTGCTGGCTCACTGGTGGTTGCGATGGATAAGGACGCCCCTGGGCCGTGTGGGGGTGAGGAGCCGCTCTGTCCTGGAAGACGGGTAGCTGTGGGCTTGTGGAGCCAGCATCCAGGGCCAATTTCCCCACTGCACATCGCTCCTGCCAGATAGTCTGCTGCAAAACCACTCCCCTGCCCCGAGGGTCTGTCCGGCACAGCCAACTGTCCAGAGACAACCCAGGCCAGAGACAGGTTAGAAAATCATAATGTTAAAAGACGTTATTCACGTCTCTCTCCTCCTTGGGGCCCTGTTTAAACAAAAAAAGCAACAAATCTTCGAGCAATACTTTGAGGCTGTGTAGAAAGCATATAGTGTTGGGTTTTATGTTTCTTTTTTCTTTTTTTCCAGTACCAGGAATCAAACTCAGCACCTTGTGCTTGCCAGGCAGGCACTTATGCTACTGAGCTATGTCCCTGGGCCCCTTTTTTTTTGTTGTCTTTTTGAGACAGTGTCTTGCTATGCAGTTCAGGCTGCCCTTGAGCTTACTTTGTAGCCCAGGCTGGTCTCGAACTCGCAATGATCCTCCTGCCTCAGCTTCCTTTTTTTTTGTCTTTTTGAGACAGGGTCCTGTTGTGCAGTTCAGGCTGCCCTTGAGCTCATTTTGTAGCCCAGGCTGGCTTAAACTCACAATGATCCTCCTGCCTTAGCCTCCTAAGTGCTGGGATTACAGGCATTTATGTTTCTTAAGGGTTTGTTTTGTTTTATGTGTTATGTTGTGTTTTGCTCTGGAGACAGGGCCTCAGCTTTGTAGTCTAGGCTGGTCCTGAACTCACTACATAGCCCAGGTCGGCCTCAAACTTGTGGCAGTGCTCCTGCCTCAACCTCCCAAGTGCTGGGATTACAGGAGTGCACAACCACATTGCGTTTAAGGATTCTTTTAGTAAAATGCCTCTCATCCCTTTGGGGGGTGGGACTGAGGCAGGAAGACCACAAGTTCAAGCCCAGCCTGGGGAATTTAGCAAGATCCTGTCTCAAAATAAAAATTAACAGCCTGAGGATGTAGCATGAAGGCCCTGGGTTCAATCCTCAGTACTGCAAATAATAACTAAAAAGGGTGTAGAATTCGCTCAATCGCAGAGTGCTTGCCTAGCATCTGTATTCTGTAACACTAGGTTTGAGTCCCAGCCCAAGAAAGAAAGAAGGAGAGCCGGGCACGGTGGCACACGCCTGTAATCCCAGCACTCAGGAGGCTGACGCAGGAGGATTAGTGCAAGTTCAAGACCAGCCTGGGCTACAAAGTGAGCTCAAGCCCAGCCTAAACTGCATAGTGAGGCCCTGTCTCAAAAAGATTAAAAAAAATGGGGGCTGGGGATATAGCTCAGTGGAATAAGTGCTTGCCTGGCAAGCACAAGGTCCTGAGTTCAATCCCTGGTTCCACCAAAAAAAAAAAAAAAGATTAAAAAAAAAGAAGGAAGGAAAGACTAAGGGAAGGAAGAAAGGAAGAAAAAGAAAGAAAAATAAAAAAGGAAGAAGGAGGAAGGAAACATAAGAGAATTTGGGTTATATGCACAAAGTGTAATGGGCCCTGCATCTAGATGTCCTGCCAGAGCCTCACGACTCACAGGTGAGCTGCAGCAACCCTTTCCTCCTTTCAGTGGTGCAGGGCAGGTATTTTGTCTCAGCAACGACAAAAGTAAGACAGAACAGACACAGTGGGATGGTATTCATCCATTATAAGATGCTATCAGTGCTTTGCCACACGGATGAGCGTGGAAGGCGTTATAAGCCTGGCACAGAAAGACGAATTCTACGTGTGCTCACTCACGTGGGAGCTGAAAGCGTCGATCGCATCCACTCTCAGAAAACTCACGGCTGGAGCAGCACAGGGAGGAGTGGTGCGGAAGGGGTGGGTGGGCAGGGCTGGTGCACCGCTGTGCGTTCCAGTTGTCATGGAGAAGGGCACCTCAAGGACGCATGCACTGCTGACTCGTATGCAAGGAGAAAGAGCAGCTCAGTAAGTTCTAGTGTCCACTGCATGGCAGGGTGACTGTAGCTACATAACTCTCCTATGAACTTACCGCCTGCCGGTCCTGAGGGCGTCTGCATCTTGCCTGTGCACAGAGCTCTGCTTCCACCACAGCCTGCTCAACCCAGCACCTTCTTCACGGTGCTCGGCCCCAGCACAAGCGAGATTGCCTTTGCGGTGCCTCATGCACCATCACAGCCTCCAAGGGTGCGTGGTACTTACTGATTTTTTAAATTGTCTTTTTGAGACAGGGTCTTGCTATGCAGTTCAGGCTAGCTTTGAGCTCACTTTGTAGCCTAGGCTGATCTCGAATTTGCAACGATCCTCCTGCCTCAGCCTCCTGAGTGCTGGGACTACAGGCATGCACCACCACGCCCTGCTCCCTCAGCCTCTGAGTGCTGGGATTTTTTTTTTTGTTGTTACAGGCTCTCACTACATAGTTCAGGATGGGCTTAAGCTCACTATATAGTCCACGCTGGCCTCCATCTCACAGCGATCCTCCTGCCTCAGCCTCCAGAGTGCTGGGATTACAAGTGTGCACCACCACACCTGGCTGCTGCTCCTAATCCCTAATTTTGCATCCTCCACGTTCTCAGTCTCTGTGGGCTTCGGGTCAAGGATGCGCCCTTCCTAGGGCTGCTAAACCTGCGAAGGCAGCACCGCGGGCATCTTCACTATGGGCAGCTCCAGCGGTTGCGTCTCCCTTGCCTGTGGACTTCAGAAACCGAGCTAGCACGGGGACTGCTGTGTTCTTGTGCCCTCTGGTGGTCACTCCCAAGATAGCAAATGACAGCTACTTCACCTCGTTGGCGCTATGCTCAGAGTGACCACCAGAAAGCAGTGTTCTCAACATTTAGTAGGTTGTCCAACTCAGCTTTTAAAAACTAAAGTATTGGTGGGGCGTGGTGGCGCACACCTGTAATCCCGGTGCTTGGGAGGCTGAGGCAGGAGGATCGTTCAGAGTTCGAGACCATCCTGGGCTACAAAGTGAGCTCAAGGTCACCCTGAACCGTATAGCAAGACCCTGTCTCAAAAAGACCAAAAAAAAAAAAAAAAAAAAAAAAAAAAAAAAAAAAAAAAAAAGGACATTATTGGCGAAGGAGAAGAAAAAAGGATTTAAAATGTGTTGCATGCATGTATCAGCCCCCATGAGGAATACAGTCATGTACTGCAAACAGGTACTAATAGGAATGTGGAAAAACAGGAAAATAAGAGTAGGTAAGGCTGGCCCACTGGGGCAAATCACAAGGGGTGTGAGTCAGGACCCACACGTGCGTTTCAGTCAGGACCCGCCTGCTAGGTCTCTGAGGCCCATCCCGGTGTCTCCTTTCACTTGCAGAATGCCAGGGAAAATCATCTTACAGTTACCACCTTTAGTTTGAAATAGCCTGAATGATTCTATTCTTGCTAAGTGAGAAAAGTTAGTATCTCAGGAAATGCCTTTCAGAAATACAGACTGCATTACCTTTAGCCTAAAAGGCAAAATAGTTCATTATATGTCATTTTCTATTTCTAGCAACTCCTGTAACAAACTAAAGGAACTAAGTGTATTTGATGGGAAAGTGTGGAATCTGGCCCAAAACTCCGTAGAAATTTGTAGCCAGGCTTGGTGGCACTGTCTGTAATCTCAGAATACAAGAGGCTGAGACAGGAGGATTGCCACGAATTTGAGGCCAGCCTGGGCTACCTGGGCTACACAGTAAGTTCAAGGCCAGCCTGGACCACACAGCAAGATGCTGTCTCAAAAAAAGGAAGAAATTTCTAAGGTATATTTTCTATACTATATCTTTACAAACTTTTAAAATATACTTTTCCTTGAACTCACAGTGATCCTCCTGCCTCAACCTCCCGGGTGCTGAGTTTGCAGGTGTGCGCCACCACGCCCGGCCCTGTTTCACACAGTTGTCCTATCTGTTCAGTTGCTTTTAATCTGAAGCAGTCATTTAGCCTTTCTTTGTCTTTCTCAACAGTGGTTTTTTTTTCCCAGGTACCAGGAATTGAGCTCAGGGCCTTGTGCTTATCAGGCAAGATGCTGTGCTGCTGAGCTAAAACCCTGGGCCGAGAGTGACAATTCTGAAGAATACAGATCCCATTGTTTTCTAAGTAAGTTTACACATTTTGGCAGAAAATGTTGGCATATGTTGGCCACACCAACAGTGCTCCATCCCTCACATCAGGACTCACAACGCTGGTTTATAGTATGAGGACTGGCGCTTTCTTTTTTTTTTTTTTTTTTTTGGTCTTTTGGAGACAGGGTCTCACTATGCAGTTCAGGTTGGCTTTGAGCTCACTTTGTAGTCCAGGCTGGTCTCAAACTCACAAGGATTCTCCTGCCTCAGCCTCCCAAGTGCTGGGATTACAGGCGTGCTCTACCATGCCCAGCAGGACTGGCACTTTCAACCTTAGACACTTGGCAAAAGTAGTTGCCATTAGATCTGTTCTGTCTTTTTCTCTCATACTTAATAATATTTTAGACTGCATGGATGTCCCATTCCCTATACATTTTCTACAAAAAGTAATGGCAGCTGGGCATGGAGTTACATGCCTGTAATCCCAGCACTCAGGAGGCCGGGTAGGAGGATCACTCAGAATTCAAGGCCAGCCTGGGCTAGAGTGAGACTCTGTCTCAAAAAAACAAGGGCCAGGCATGGTGGCACATGCTTATAATCCCAGCACTTGGGAGGCTGAGGCAGGAGGATCATTGCAAGTTCAAGACCACCCTGGGCTACAAAGTGAGCTCAAGGCCAGCCTGAACTGCAGAGCAAGACCCTGTCTCAAAAAGACACACACACGCACACACACACACACAAGTAATGGCTGCATCTTGCACAGCTTTATTGAGCTGTAACTCATTCATCCGCTACGCACCTCATGTGAGGTGCACCATCCAGTGCTTCTAGCACTGCAGCGGGGCTGTGTGATGGTCGCCATGGAGAGTGGGGAACACATTTCCATCATCCCCAAGAGGAGCCGCCCGCCACTCCTCTGCCCTGGGTCTGTCGCTGTCTCCTCTGCAGTCTGCTCGCTTGGCACATTTCCCGTCACTCCAGGCGCACAATGCTCTGTTTCCATGGTCCCCGGCTCCGGCTTGCTGCAAAGCCAAGCCTCAGGAAATGGGTGAAACCCAACCTGTTCCTGTCCTGGGCTGGTGGCCCTCCGTGTCTCCTGCTCCAGTCAGGCCCCGAGCCCTACCCTCAGCCAGCTCCTCTGGGCTCTCAGAATAGTGCTCCATAAATACTTATGTCTGAGTTTTATGCTGGAAGTATATGTTCGTTTCTCCTGAGTAGGCACACCTGGGAGAAGCACTGTTTGTGGTTAACATTTCTGAGGAACCACCGATCCACGGAGGCTTCACCAGCTCATGTTGCTGCCCACAGTCTGTGAAGGTTCTAGTTACCCCATCTCCTCACCAGCACTTGCTACTGTTGTCACTTTTACTATAACCACCTTGTTGGGGATGAAGTGGTGGCCAGGTGGGTCCCCCTTATTTGAGACAAGGTCTCGCTGTGTAGTTCAGGTTGGCCTTGAACTTGAAATGATCCTCCTGCCTCAGCCTCCTGAGTGCTGGAACTACAGCCAGTGATCCTTCAAAAAAAAAAACTCTTTTCAGTCCTACCTCCGTTTTCTCAAATTAATGACATAAACTCTTGCTTCTTTTTTTTTTTTTTGGCAGTACTGGGGATCGAACTCAGGACCCTGTGCTTGCTAGGCAGGCACTTATTCCACTGAGCTATATCCCCAGCCCCCCCCTTTTTTTTTGTACCGGGAATTGAACTCATGACCTCAGGCTTGCCAGGCAAGCGCTTATGCTGCCAAGCTATAATCCTGGGCCCACTTCCATGTTTTTTGATCTTGGGACACTTTTATATCTTAAGAATCGGAGTTCCAGAGATTCATTAATTTACCAAAATGTCACACTAATTAAAACATTATATGCGAATATAAACAACATATTTTTATGAAATGAGCCTCATTTCCAGAACTAAATAGGAATCCATGAGAAAGCAGCATGTTTTGCACTTTTGTGATTTTCTGCACCAGCCCCCCTTGTAGAATGCAGGTCTTTCCATCTGCTTCTGTGTTCCATCTGTTGCAAGAAGTTGTTTTGATTGAACAAGATCTGACCCCAGATGAACGTGCATTCAGGAAAGAGAGAAATATTTATTTATTTATTTATTTCTGTCTTTTTGAGACAGGTTCTCACTATGCAGTTCAGGATGGTCTTGAGCTAACTTTGTAGTCCAGGCTGGCCTTTAAGCCACAATGATCCTCCTGCCTCAGCCTCCTAAATTCTGGGATTACAGTCATGGGCCACCATGTGGGGTTTAAAAGGAGTATTTAATGGCTTTTTCAGATAATAGCAGGTATTCTTTTTTTGATGCTACACCAAAACTACCAAAGTAGTAGTTTCTTTTCTGAAGGTGGGTGGGGGTTGAGATAGGGTCTCACTATGTAGCCCCAACTTGAACTTTTGGGGATCTTCCTGCCTCAGCCTCCCAAGTACTGGGATTACAGACATGCACTCACATACCCAGCTATCAAAGTGGTCCTTTCTTAAATGTCATTGCAAAGTGCTGGGGACACAGTTCTGAGGAGGGTGCTTACCTGCCACACACCAGGTTGTGGGGTCAGTCCCCAGAACTGTGGAAAGAAGGCAGAAGTCAAGGTGCAACGAGGACCTGGAGGCCATGGCGAACCGGTGGGTGTTCGTACGTGAGCATGTATGGGTCTGTGTGGCACTTTGGATGGAGCTTTTACCTACATGTGACTTGGAGGGACTTCACATTATCAACCTGAAGACCTGGGTTCATTCTAATATGCAGCGCTCCTCAAAGGTGACACAGCACTAAACAGTGTGTCCAGTCTCTTTTCTCATTAGCACCTTCTCTGAAAGCCGAGATGCTGGGCGCTGTGCTGTCCTGCTCAGTGTGGCGGATGAAGTTTCCCAAATTGAAATTTCCCTTCCAACCCTGTTAGTCATCTCCCTGGGAGAGGGGCGCTCGGCTCCTTCCTGGTATTGGCGGGGGCAGATCTCAGGGGCCACGCCTGTTCCTGCCCCCACACCAGGCTGGTGGTTCACACCTGTAATCTCAGCGCTCAGGAGGCTGAGGCAGGAGGATCGATGAGAGTTCAAGGTCATCCTGGGCTACACAGTGAGACCCTGTCTTCCGAAACTGAAATAAAGAGGTTGTGCTGGCTGAACAAGGCCCACAGAGCTCGAAGCGCCTTTCCTGCAGACCGACAGGTTCTAGTAAAGTCCTCTTCCTTCAGCTTCAAGACACCGTTCTGTGCCAGCCAGTGAGCCTGGCCTCCCGCTGAGACTTCCGAGGGTCCAAGTGGCATCGTGGTGAACAGACACTGCCCAGTGCCACCAGGCGTTGGATCCTGGGACTGTAGGAGCTGTGGCCTGACCGTAGGCTCATCGATGCCGCAGCGAGACCCACCTGCAGCTCCTCCCCCAGACTTAACTGCAGCATGGTCCGCATGCAGAAGCCATAGGGGTATATCTAAGTGCCTGTGCCTCTCGCAAAGGCCTAGCTAAGTCTCGCCGCAGACTCAGAGTGGGCGGCGCTGCATGGTGGGACAGTAGTGGCGGCCCAGGAGAAAGGCTGCAGCGGTGATTCCTCCCTCTCTGTTCCCTTCCTCCCTTCCTGTCTTTGCTGCCGCTGGAACCCAAGCCTGGGCCCCGCACACACTACCTCCAAGCTATACCCCCAGCCCTAGGTTGTCTTGTTTGAACAGGTTAAAATTCTCGGCCAAGCCCCTTACCAAGCACAGGAGGCCTCCCAGGCATTTGTGAGTTCCGAGTGTTTTAAAATATACACCAACAAGCCAGGCGTGGTGATGCACGGCTGCAGTCTCAGTACTCTTTGAAGCTGAGGCTGGAGGATCACAGACCAGAGACCAACCGGGGCAGTAGAGCGATTTAGCAAGAGCCTGTCTCACAAGTAGGAGGTGAGGGCTGGGGGTATAGCTTAGTGCAAAGGCTCTGGGTTTGAGTGCGAGTATAACAAAATAAACAAAACACGCAAATCCAGCAACACCGGTGTGTGGGTGCGAAGGGCAGCTCTCCTGGCTTGGATGCATCCCGGGAGGGCCCGCTGGAAGCCAGGCGGAGGGCGCGGGACTGCGTTTGATTCCCAGAGGAAGTCACCACCCCCAAGCCACAGACCAAGCTGCCCAGAATACCCAGAGTGTCACAGAGGTCGCCCCGCCTGGGGAAGCCCCTAAGACTTCAGCTCTGGAGCCCTGTGCAGGTGACCGAGATCAGCCCTCTCCGGGTGCCAGCTGCGTCCGCCGCCAGGGCCTGAGGGCAGGGCAGATGCGCACGCGCAACAGAATCTGTCAGCCCTTGGCTTCAGAAGCTGCCGGATGTCAGGACCCTCTTGAGCCGCCCGGCCAGGTTCAGCTCCTCTGTGCTGGGCTTTCCATGCAATGCTCCCTTGCTGTTGATGCAGCCCCCTCAGCCAAGCGCTCCAGGACCCCCTGAGTCCGGCCCAGAGCCTTTGCCCCTCCCCGTTGCTGGAGGGCCTTTGTTGCCAGCGCAGCTGCGAGGCAGCGGACGTCACTCCAGGCAAGGGGAGGGAAGAGCCCACGAGAGCTGGCAGGATCGGGGAGAGGATCCCGCCAAACAGCAGTCTCCGCGCAAGCAAGCGGAAAGCGAGGCTGCGCCTGATCCAGCACTCTGGGACCCTGAGGCTGGGGGCTCCAAAATGGCCCGTTACAGACCAATGAGCGTGGCCATCCACTGCGAGGGGAACTGAGGCCCAATCCCAATGTGCCATTTCCAGGGGCAGGGCCGCACAGAATATATTTGTCTCTGGAGTCTTAAGGTGCATGACTGCAAAACATTTCCTAGACTGTGCTCACCACGCTGCCAATTTCACCGCAATTTACAGCAGAAATCTCGGCCCTCGCCTTAAAATCCCTGCACTCTGGGAGGTGGGAGGATGAAAAATCCGAGCCCAGCCTGGGCAATTCAGATTTACTGACAGCCTGTCTCAAAATTTAAAAAGAGGGTGGGGATGTAGCTCAGTGCCCAGGCCTGGGGCTCAATCCTCAGTGCTGCAAATAAAATATACAGGTGGGTGTGGTGGTGTAATCCCAGTATTTGGGCGGCTGAGGCAGGGCGATCACTGCAAATTCAAGGCCACCCTGGGCTACATAGTGACGTGTAAAGCCAGCCTTTAGCAAGATCCTACCTCAGAAAAACTAAAATAAATAAATAAATAAAAATACAGCAGAGATTAATTGTCAAGAACTCAGGGGCTTCTATGGGCTGGAAAGGGATGGTAGTGTGTGTGACATTCATCTTCACTGTTGGCAACTAGTGTGATGCTGGGACTCGAACCCATGGCCTTGGGCATGCTGAGCGTGCACTCTGCCATTAGGCTGCATCCCCAGCTCTGAAATTATTTTGTTTATTGATTTATTTATTACAGTAGTGGGCATGGAGCTGGGGACCCTTCGTGTGAGCCAAGCTCTCTACTGCTAGCCCAATTCCAACCCTTTTCCCTTTTTATTTCTTTTCTTTTCAGTACCCAGGATCGAACTCAGGACCTTGCACTTGGCGGGTAGGCGCTTATTTCACTGAGCTATATCTTCAGCCCCTTTTTCACTTTTTCTTTGAGGAAGGATCTCAGTTGCTAAGATTGGCCTTGAACCTAAGATCCTCCTGCCTCAGCCCCTGAGTGGCCACCACATCCAGTTTTTGAAGGTGTCCTTGATGTTCTCAAACCAGGCTCAGCAGGTCACACCTGTGAGTGACCCCAGCTGCTCAGGAGGTGGAGGCACGGGGCTGGGGGGGACAGGATGGGAAGGCAAGTCTGAAGCCAGCTTTGGTAACTCAGTAATATTACAGACAAGCAAGCTAGTTGGAAACATTATAGGCAATCAGACAGGGCAAGGCCCAAGAAAAGGGACAAAGCAGAAGATACATTACAGTGGTGGGTGGAGGCAGACCTTCAAGGCCAGGATCAAGACAAAAGATAGAATGACTAAGCCAGGCGTGGTGGTGGTGGAGGCCTGTAATCCCAGCACTCGGGAGGCTGAGGCAGGAGGATCAATGCCAGTTTGAGACCAGCCTAGGGTATAAAGTGAGCTCAAGGCCAGCCTGACTGCTCCACTGTGGGACCCGTGGCTGCTCCGCTGTGGGCCCCGCGGATGATCTGCCATGGGCCCCGCGGCTCCTCCGCTGTGGGCCCCGTGGATGATCCACTGTGGGCCCCGTGGCTGCTCCGCCGTGGGCCCTGTGGCTGTGCCACTGTGGGCCCCACGGATGATCCACAGTGGGCCCCGTGGCTGCTCTGCTGTGGGCCCCACGGATGATCCACAGTGGGCCCCACGGCTGCTCCGCTGTGGGCCCCGCGGCTGTTCCGCAGTGGGCCTCGCGGCTGCTCCACTGTGGGCCCCGTGGCTGCTCCGCTGTGGGCCCCGTGGCTGCTCCGCTGTGGGCCCCGCGGATGATCTGCAGTGGGCCCCGTGGCTGCACCAATGTGGGCCCCGCGGCTGCTCCACAGTGGGCCCCGCGGCTGCGCCGATGTGGGCCCCGCGGATGCTCCACTCTGGGCCCCGCGGATGCTCCGCTGTGGGCCCCGCGGATGATCTGCAGTGGGCCCCGCGGCTGCGCCACTGTGGGCCCTGCGGTTGCCCCGCTGTGGGCCCTGCAGCTGCTCCTCTGTGGCTCTGCAGTGGGCCCAGTGGCTGCTCTGCTGAGGGCCCCGCTCAGGGCACCTCATGGACTGGACCCGCCCCCCCATAGCACGACGACAGGGTGGAGCCAGGCGGTCCGCTGTGAGCATATGTGCTTTCCCACCTCGGACCATGGCAGTTTGTATACATCCATGTATGTTATAGTATAGTCTGAGGCAGCTATATCTCTTCCCAAGGCGAGAGTCCAAGGATATAGATAAACCCAGGAGTACAGTTATTATCACAGGGAAGATGACTGATTGAGTGGTACCGCAACGGAGATGAGGGAGGAGAAAAATTAAATGATCAAATGGGCCATCATCTGTGTAACTGAGTAACAAAGGTGAAGGTAACATTATGTGGGACAGCATCCAGAGCTAATTCCCTTTTATGTTCTCTATAATTCTGTATTTCCTCAGTCGTTTTTGTATTAAGAGAAGTGAAGATAACTTTATATTATACAGCATCCAGTGCAAATTCCCTACTATCTTCTCTATAATTTGATATTTCCTTTAATGTTTTTGTGTTAACTAATGTGAAAATAACTATGTAATACAACATCCAGTTCTAATTCCCTACTATATTCTGTATAACTTTGTATTTTCTGTATTGTTTATGGCTTTTCTGGTTCATATGTCTCCATTCTTTTGTCTTTAAAATAAAATTAAAAAAAAAAAAGGCCAGCCAGAGATGCATAGCGAGACTCTGTCTCAAAAAGACCAAAAAAAAAGATAGAATGACTAAACTCACACCCTTCTCCAAAGGGTGGATAGCAGTGATTGATGTTCTAAATAGGCGTCCATCCCCTTGGGGGAGCAGACCAAGCCTTCCTTCCCAGGAAAAGCCTCAGCTTGAGTCCAGTACACTTGCTATGCCATTTGCTTCCCCAAGCAAATGGGGAATTTAATTACCCAAGCGACCCTACTCTTACTCTTATTGGTTCACCATAGTTGGGTCCCATTTCACACCCACCTTATGGTTTCCCAGTGGGTCAGTGTTACCTAAGGTTGCCCAGGGACCAGCTGCACAGTCTGGATGGGCCAGGCAGGAGGAGTGCCTGGGAAAAGGCACCAGGGTAGGGGAACAAGGGAACAGGAAGACTCTTTTCTTTCTTTCTTTTTTAACAGAGTCTCACTATGTAATCTAGGCTGGTTTCCCGCTGGTGGCTGGCTATCTTCCTGCCTCTGCCTCCAGAGTGCTGGGATCACAGAGGCATGCCACCACACCAGGCTCAGGAGGGCTTTGGAGCAGGTGGCTAGGAGAGGGGGGGTGGGCATATAATCTTCAAGGACCCCCTGGGGAGGTGAGACGTGACAGGCCAACCCTCTAGTGACACTGCGTCCTCACCCCAAGGGGCCAGCTCTCCCTCCCCCATGCGCCCCAGCAGCCCCCACGCATACGCAGCCCACACCCCACCCGGTCTACAAAGAGGCGCCTGATCCCGAAGTTACTGGGCGCGAGGTTTCTGATCTGCTTTCTGATCCGCTTTCGCTTCTCTGTCTTTGGAAACCTGGAGCTTGGCCAGCTGCGGTTGCATAAAAGTGTGTTTCGAAAGCGGATGGAGATTGTGCGGCGTGTTCCAGGAGTCCGCGGGTCCCCAAGTGTCTTGTGCAACCTGATGGTTGGGGGCGAGGGGGCTGGAGGTCCTGGACTACTTCCCTCACCAGAGGAGCCGCCGCTGAAAGGCCAGGCCGGGGCGGAGCCTGCTGAAGGGGAGGTGCTGGGCCGCCGGGGGCAGCTGGGCTCCTTTTCGTGGTCCCTGTGAGGTTCATCTTGCAACAGTTACTAAAGCTGATGCGGGCATGGTGGCGCGCGCCTGTGATCCCAGGCTGGGCCAGAAAGATTGTCATAAGTTCAAAGCCAAGACTGGGGATTTACCTCAATGGCATAAGCGCCTGCCTGGCAATGGCAAGGTCCTGAGCTCAATCCTGAGTACTGCAAAAATAAAAACCAAAAAGAAACAAGTTCAAAGCCAGCCTAGGCTGCATAAAGAACTCAAGGCCCCCTGACTGCATATAAGACCCGTCTCAAACATCAACAGCAAAAAAGCCAATTAGTTGCTCTATGCTTTTTTCTTGTCTGTTTGATTTTACGGTAAGAAATGTTTAAATGCCTCAAAGTTGTAAAAGTGAAATTCCTGCAACTGGCTTTCCCTCCCGCTTTGTTCTTGTCTCTGCCTCCCTCTCTCTCTGCCCCTCTCCTAATTGGGACCCAGCAGGAAAGTGAACCAGTGCTCCACTGATCTCTAGATCTGAAATACTGACCGCCAGCAGATTATGTTTTAGATATGGGACATGCCTTCAAGACGGCACAGGTCACACGGCTCCTTCGGGGAGCGGACTCTAAGGCGCCAGACTGGCAGGTCTACTTTGAGGCCTGACTTCCTCCTTGCTTTGGAAATCCCCAGCCTGGCAGCCTGGTGACTTAGAGCCTTCTGTCCTCTGCAGTGTGAGACAGCCAGGGGTGGGGGCATGACAGGGCCACGAAAATTTCAAGTTTCTTGTTTCCATTGTCAGCAACTCACTACTTTTCCATTTCCTTTTTTGGTGGTGCTGACAACCAAACCCAGGGCCTTGTGCATGCCAGGCAAGTGCTGTAACACGGAGCCACACTCCCAGGCCTCCCTTGGAGTCTCTGCTTGGGTCTCTCAGCAACTCCACTGAGGATTAACGTGTGGCACTATCATAGGCAGCTAAGTTAGACAGAAATTAATAGGCAGACGGGCGGGGGTCCGAGGCAGTAAAGAAGATAACGTAGCAAAGCTGTGGCTGGATCTGCATCTGAAGGCCAGGCCTCAACGTGACGCCAAGCCTTATGCCTCCTTGAGGAATAAACAGTAACTTGGACTTGTTCTGCAATTAGCACCACCTGGGGCAGGAAGTTCAGCCAGGCATCAGTCATCCGGGTGAATGACCAGAGCATCTGTACCCCTCCCTTCCCCCCAAAATGCCTTTGATCTTTCCATGAACCCTTGCTACATCATCTGCTTCCCTACTGGATCAATATTAGCCAAGCATCTGTACTTGTAATCTTATAGGTTGATTATAGTTTGACCTACCAATGTCCCCCCCTCCAGTTTTGCATATTCCAGAGCCCAAAGGTAGCTTCAACTAAACTGGGACAGCCAGGCGTGGTGGCACATGCCTGTAATCCCAGCATTCAGGAGGCTGAGGCAGGAAGATTGTTGTGAGTTTGAGTTCAGCCTAGGCTACAAAGTGAGCTCAAGGCTAGCCTGAACTGCAAGGTGAGACCCTGTCTTGAAAAGACCAAAAAAAAAAAAAAAAAAAAACCAACAACAACAAAATTAAACTGGGGCTTTAGGTGGAGGGAGCCAGCCATTGGTTGAGAAAGTGGCCAATCAGAGCAAAGTACACTCTTTTTTTTTTTTTTCATTGATTCACTGGCTGGGTTCCACTATTCTCATTGGCAATTCCAAAAAACTTTTGTACTGGTGATGCACCTGGACCACCACGAGGTCATCATCTACTCACCCAGGCTGGTGGCTTTTCCAGATCTGGTGCCTTCATTCACCAGCCATCTCAGCCTTGCTTGCTGGTGTCATGGGCAGTTGGCACTGCTCCAGCACTGCTGAGGGACTCTTGCAGCTGGGATCGTTATTTTGCATGGGCAGCACGGCCTTGTCCAGGGAGGAAGGGCCAGTACCAAGGGGACCCTGTATCACAGTCGTGAACAAAAATTTCTTAATGAGCAGCAAGTTGACATGCAGAGCGGATCTGACTCAAGGGTGAGTACGGCTGAGGAGACACAATATGAAGACAGAATGAGGGGCCTTTGCAAACCACATCATGACAATGGTAATAGTCTACAGTACCCAGAGACTCTGTCATCCAGCCCTATGTCCCACCATGGTGGTACCTGTTTCAATATGTGAGAAATTGCTTTTCTCACTTAAGAATGAATCGTGAGAGCCGGGTGCATGGCTATAATAGCATTTGGGAGGCAGAGGCAGGAGGATCACAGTGAGTGGCCAATTGGTCTACATAGTGAGACCCTGTCACAAAGAAATAAACAAATAATTTATAGTATTATTCTAATTATTAAGGAAACAGATAACAATCCAAAGATGCAGGTGATTCACAAAAGAAATCCAAAGAGCCTGTAAAATTTGAAAAGGATTGTCCCTAAGACATAAAGGGGCACAAGTTAAGCCAACAATTTCCCAACTATCCTCACAAGCAAAGAAGAAATGCTTACTGCTGCAAAAATGTGAAGAAATGGGTACTTCCTCCAAATTCATATCCAAATAGTCTTCTCAAGACAATTCAAAAAAAAAAAAAAAAGACAATTCAAAAATGTAAGGAGCAAGGGGCTAGGAATTTAGCACAGTGGTGCAGCATCTGCCTGGCAAGTGTGAGGTCCCGAGTTCAATTCTTGGTGCCAAACATATAGAAAGAGCAAAATCATTAGATGTGCACTTTGTTTGCTCCAGTAACTCTGCTTCTAGGGAAAATAACCTACGCCAAGATAGACATCCCTGAGCAGATCTATCGAGATTCAGATAAACTAGGAAACAGCATGGCGCCTGCACCTCAGGAGGACGGGGCGGGCCGGAGAGGCGGTTGGGGACCGTTGTGGGAGGAGCTGGGTAACCACAAAGCCCTGGCCCAGGAAGGGAGCACAGTGAATAGCACCAAAGAAAAGTTAATAAAGGAGGTGGTATTGACATGCATCCTCAGAAAAAGCAACCCTCCTGCAGCATGCAGTGGAAGCCACATTCTGGGGGGCATGGGCGCTCCCACGTGGGGAGGACAGAAGGAAGGCGAAGAAGGACACATGGGAAGGGTCTCAGGGCTGACGCAGAAACTAGCCTGGCAGGGAAGGTGGTTGAGGAGCATAAGCTTCTTCACCCCTCAGAGCAGAACGAAGTGGAACAGCTGTTGTACTTTCTGCAGAGCCGCCATGATTCGGTGTCAGGAAAAGAAAATAAGAGGTAAAGAGAAAAATCAAGCAGATTTAAAGATCCCCTTCCTTCTGAAGGGACGGAGACTGTAGAAGCTGCCAGCATGGCTGAATGCGCTGAGGGAAGCTGTTCCTGCCGAGGCTCAGGCTCTGCTGCCATCCTGCAGCTTGCTCGAAATCCTGGTAACCTGGAAGCACTAGGATGGAATGAAGCCACCCTTAGTGCACTGGCGAGAGGCCTGAGAGAAGCCAGGCAGCAAAGCATTGCCTTAGCTGCAGATAGGGCGTACATCATTTTAGCTTTCAGCTTGCTTCAGTTTCATGAAGAAATCACTGTAACGTTAGAGCGGTGTGTGAATATCATCGGTAGTAAGTTAAACAGTCACGCTTTGGCAAAAGGAGAAGGGAGAGAGGAGGAAGAGGATGGCTCCAGATGAAGACCGTGAAAACCAAACCTTGAGAAAGGTTATGGAAAGAACCCTGATCAGGACAGGTTTTAGCTGCTCTTTCTAGCTGTAGCATTCTTGAAGAAAGTGTTTTTAGGCAGAGCAAAATCAATACATTAGGAATGGATTTTGTTGCAAGGTGTGGTGGGGCACGCCTGTAATTCCAGCACTCAGGAGGCTGAGGCAGGAGGATGCTTGTAAGTTCAAGACCAGCCTGGGCTACAAAGTGAGCTCAAGGTCAGCCTGAACTGCATAGTGAGACCCTGTCTCAAAAACAAAACAAACAAACAAAAGAAATGCATATTGTGGAGAAGCTGGTAAAACTGGTACCATAAAGACTTGCTGAGTATGACTCTCCGGCTTTTACTGAACATGCTCTGTGATTCAGGACTGAGGAATAAGATGGTACAAGTTGCGAGATGGGTCCGAGAACAATAAACTCCCAAACAGCCAAATTAGAATTTAGTAGCACTTTTAATAGTTGAGCCCAATGGCCCCCACTCACGCCTCTGTTTCAAGGCTGAGACGTGAAAGCCCGGAGCTCATTGTATGCAGGGCTTATTAAAGACAAAAACCACAATGAATACACAGGTGTAGCAGGGGTGTTATGCTTGGGTAACTGTCCTGTTTCTGGCAGGGATGGGCAATGCTCTTTGAATTCTTTCTGAGAAAGAACAAGGAACCTTTAAACAATAATTATGTTACTGTACATGGACTTTAGCTGTTTGAGGTGAATCAGGGGCCAAGCATGGGGTCAGTCTAGCAAGCAGCTGGGTACTTGGGCCATTACATTCCCCACTGGTTTTTGTTAATGAATCAAATCATAGATTCATCAGCTATATCCTCATTGGGGAGGTTTTCATACCCAGTTTGCAGTATCATCAGTTTGACAGATTGAATCCTTCCCTGAATATATCTTAGCAAGCAATTTATAATGCAGAGACCAACCGTAATCGCTATAAGTAATAGCGTTAGTGGTCCAGCTAAAGCTGTTATGAGGGTGGTTAACCACGGGGAGGCCGAAAACAAAGTTTGGAACCAATTTTGTTCTTGTCTCCTCTATTTATCTCTCTCTTGCAGTCTCTTTTTTAGTTGGCTTAAACTTTGATTACTCCAGAATGGTTGGTATAGAAACAACAAATTTCTCCTAGGGCTAGACATAATCCCCCTGTTTTAGAAAAAGTAGGTCTAAACCTCTTTTCTTTTGTAAAACCATCTCAGCCAATGATCTGAGAGACTCCTCTAGCTTATTGACTGACTGTTTCAAGGTGGCTAAATCTTGGTCTATCTGTTGACTTAGTTCTTTATAATTTTGATCAGAAGTAACCAGAGCGGCTGTCCCCAGTGCAGCTGATCCAGCCATGCCTATGCCCAGTCATGCTGGTATAAGGACAGGGTTTGCTCTCTTGACTCTAAGCAAACCGGTCAGGGCCAAATGCTGTCTACTTCCCTCCCCAGAATAACAAAGCACTTGGGGAAAAATGTGACACAGGACACATAGTTCTGGGGGTCTCTGTACAGCAACTTAATAAAATATACATGGTGTTATGCCAGCAGTACAAGCAAACCAGGCTCTGTGAGGGGCCTCTAGGTGCAGGCTGGGGGAGTAAGTTTGATTCACAATATCAATTACATTGGTACAAATGTTAGCATAGGGAGATTTTGACAAATTATAAGTTTTAGTCTTAACACAAGTGCCTTTTCTTCGTAAATCACTGAGGATCAGAACAGGTTTTTGTAATAGTCCACTGAGCTGTGTCTTCTGGTTCCACGGGAACAGTCTTAACATGAGAATGGTGAATCTAGTGACTCTTCTTGGTGACTGTGACAGCTGTTGGTGTGCCCAAGCTCCAGATTGAGCCGCCAAGGTGTTGCTGGGCTTCTCAGGAACCGCTTGATGTTCTCTGAAAAGATGATGAGTGGACTGGAGGGAAGGCTGAAGGGCCTGTAGGGACTTACTAAGTTCTCCATTAGTCATCATAATGGAGACAAGGAACCAGGGGAGGGGGTCGCCCATACATGGCCTCAAAGGGAGTGATTCCCAGGATTAAGGGAGTACATCGCATGTGCAGAAGAGCAAAAGGAAGGAGACTCACCCAGTTTTTGCCAGACTCTAAAGCCATTTTAGTAATGGTTTCCTTCATAGTTTTGTTTATTTTTTTCTACTTGTCCTGAACTTTGAGGTCGGTAGGCACAGTGTAATTTTTAATTAGTTTCCAAAGCTGTAGCTAGATTTTGGGTCACCTGAGCTATGAAAGCCAGGCCATTGTCAGACCCCAGAGATAAGGGCAGGCCAAATCTGGGCACTATCTTATATAGAAGCTTTTTGGCCACAAAAACAGCAGACTCAGTCCAGGTAGAAAAAGCTTCTGTCCAGCCAGTGAAGAAGGTGTCTATGAAAACTAGGAGGTATTCGTCTAATCCCATCTCAATAAAGTCCAATTTCCAGTGGTCTCTGGGGTGTAGTCTTCCTTGTCAGACTTGCGAGTCTTGGGGTGCCTGCTTGGGGTTCACTCAGATGCACTGTGGACATTTGAGGCTAGAAGCCTTCATCAGCTGTGACAGTTTGGAAATAAAATATTGTTTCCGAAAAAAGCTCTGCCAGTTTGGTGCCCCTTAAGTGTTCTGGAGGGGAAGGCTTTGCCTTTACCTGTTGCGCTAGCCTCAAGTCCGCATCTGAGTATGACAACTTAGGCAACAGCGGAGGAGGAAGCACGGGGAGGAGCTTTTCTGTTATTGGCCCCACTGGTTTTAGGGCGATAGCTCTTGCCATTTGGTTGGCAAAGGCATTTCCTCTAGCAACAGGGGAATCTTCTTTTTGATGTCCCTGACAGTGTATGATTGCCATCTTTTTGGGGTACCAGATAGCAGCTAGAAGATCTAGGACCTTGGGGGCATTTTTTAATTTTATTTCCCCCTGTAGTTAAGAGTCCTCTTTCCTGACAAATAGCTCCATGTACATGTACAGTTGCAAAAGCATATCAACTATCGGTGTACACATTTATGATTTTTATTAGATCCCCATCTTAAAACTTGAGTCACAGCTATTAATTTAGCTGTTTGGACAGAGGATCCAGACCCCAGTGCTTGGGCCCATATTACCTCAGTCTCGGTGGTCACAGCGGCACCTGTCACTCAGCTGCCTTGATATAGGTAGCTGCTGCCATCAGTGAAAAGGGTGGCATCAGGGTTGTCGAGGGGGATGTCTGTCAGGTCCTCTCACAGGCTGGAGGTGGAGTCTGTGATGTCTGCACAATTGTGTAGAGGCACTTGTGGGTCATTATCTGGCAGGAGGGTGGCTGGGTTTAAGGCTGTAGTGGACGGGAACTCAATATGATCAGGATCCAACAACAATGCCTGGTATTGGATGATGTGGGCATTGGATAGCCATCTGTCTGGGAGGGACCGCAACAGAGTTTCGACTGCATGCAGAGCCACAGTCTGAAGCTTCTGTTCAAAAGTTAATTTGTTTGCCTCCTTGGTCAGGAGGGCTGTGGCTGTAATGGCCTGCAGGCAGTTTGGCCATCCAGAGGCAGTGGTGTCCAATCACTTGGAGAGGTAGACGATAGGCCTCTTCCATGGGCCTTGACACTGTGTCAGTACTCCCTTTGCAATGCCTTGACTCTCTGCCACATACAGTTGAAAGGGTTTAGTCAGGTCACGCAGGGCCAGGGCTGGAGCACTCACCAGTGCTATTTTTAATTTTTGAAAGGCTTGTTCTTCTGTCTCAGTCCAAATTAGAGCCTCTGAGGGGTTTCCCTCTGTGGAGGCGTGTAGCAGTTGGGCCAGTTCCCCGAATCTCAAGATCCACAATCCACAGTAGCCTAAGACCCCTAGAAATTTTTTTTTTTTTTTTTTTAGGGCAGTAAGAACCTTGGCCATTTTCTTGTTTAGTTCACATGGGTCTTTTCTATTGTTAAAGACCTTTTGGGCCACTTCTACCAGCTGAGATAGTGGCATTCCCTTAAATCCTTTTAATCTTTGTAACTTTTATAATATCTGGGGTCGACTGAGTAACAAGCACAGGTTTAAGGCGTGTCAATTCTCAGGTGCCCCCGGATCTATAGGAGTGTTCTAGGAGGTGCTCCAAGAAAGCAGACCGAGACTCGTCAGGTCTCAGGCTTACTCTGTAACTTTAGACAAATTGGTAGGCTTCCAGGCTGCTGCCTTAAGGGCAGCCAGAAGAGTCTGGCGACACTGATCGAAAGCCCCCTTACCTCGGTCATCATTTGGATCCCAGGAGGGGCGAGAGAGAGGGAACACCAAGTTCAGCCGGTCCGGGTCAGTGCTAGGGCTTCCGTCAGGTCCCAGGACCAGTTTGCGACCCAGGGCACGGATGCGTTCACGCTCTTCTGACGTGAAGAGAATCTGGAGGAGCTGTTGGCAATCATCCCATGCCGGCTGGGAGTGAAGAAAACAGTTTCTAGGAGAGAGATAAGCCCCTGGGGATTTGGGGAAAACGAGGGGTTCTGTTGTTTCCAGTTACAGAGGTCACTAGTTGAGAGAGGGACGTACACCGTGAAGGGTCGGTGTCCCTCATTCCCGGGCGCAGTTTCTCGCAAAGGGAGGAGGGGAGCCGGGGATGAGGGAGCAGAGGAGGTAGAGTCCGGGCTAGATTCTGAGAACGGACGCCCACTTTGGGTGTGGGAGGGACTGAGGTGGGATGAGGAGTCGGGCTGAGTGGGAGAGGAGAGTCAGGAGGAGGGGGCAGGACTGGGGGAACCTTTTAGGGTGGCTGAGACTTAGTTACCGCAATGAATTCATTCTTGGGTTCCGTGGTTTGGTCCCCATTTT
>PVLD010019614.1:0-35942 GCA_004027595.1 Dinomys branickii
ATATACTTGGGGGTTTATGGATTTTCTCTGCTTTTTAAAATGTTTTAAAATGTTCCATGTCATCTGTTATCTCTATTATTTTCCTCTGCTTATTATTTAGGGTACATTTGCTTTCCTTCTGGTCAGTCATAGCATACCGTTCTCGGTTTGCTTTTGGTTGATCTCATACCTCAAGCAGTGGCTCTTACCTTGTTTTTTCCAGAGTTTGTAAATCCCAGTGGAAGTACTACAGCAAGCAAAAACACCAAAATGAGACCCAGGAATTGGAAACAGATTTATTTTATGTTGACAGGCATTGATTGGGATCATTCCCAAAATACAAGGCCTTGATCTCTGGTGATCTAGGGTTTTTGTGGGATAAGCAAGCAGGAAGTACAGAGAAAGAATGACTTGTCAACTGGGGATTCGTTCTTACAATATGCATCCTAGTGACAAGCTGTGCATCACAATGACCAGCTCTTTCTAAGGAAAAGTAATAGGAACAGTAACCAGAACTGCTATCTTGGCAACTAACAAAATAAAGTATACTGGCTGGGGTGGGCATCTTCTGCTACAGCAGGAGGGACCGCCTCAGGAAGGCCCTCTTACATTACTGGAAGCTCTTCCCCAGAATCACCATTTCTGAAGGGCAGTTTGGTAATCTGTTAAAAATCCAAATGCCTCCATTTCTTGATTTATGTTCTACAGATAGTCTCACATATGTATGCACATCCTCTCAGCACTGCTCATAATAGTGAAATAATAAGAACCCTGATGAAATTACTAAAAGATAATTTATTCTTTGAAGCCCAGAAAATCTATGCAGCAACAATGTAGCTCTGCCGAGATCATGAAAATGTGGCTACAAATAATATGTAGATGATTATGCATGGCTCTGTTCCAGTGAAACATTCTAACCATTTAAGAATTTGCCAAACCCTAGTTTATGGAGTTCACTATACACCGATTATTTTGTCTTAAATTTTAATTTTAAAACAACTGCCCATTCACAATAAGTTCCAAAGATAATGTATCTACTTTTCCCTAATGGTTGCATTTTATGTGATTGTAGTAAAATATAAAAATGAGCTAACTGGCGTTTGTACAATGGGTGCATGGTTTTGTGCACTGTGTCATGTGTAGCCAGTATTAACTATCGCTGCACACGAGTATGCGAGTGTCCCGCCACCACAACTACTCCCTCCTGCTACCCAGATAGCCTCCGCCCACTGTCCCTGACCCCAACAATCATTCATTTCTTCTCCATCCACATGGGTTTGTCACTTTGAGGATGTTATAGAAATAGAGGCACAGTGTGTCACCTTTGGAAATTAACCTTTTTTCTTGGAAGAAAATGCCCTTATCTCAAGTAGTAAATTCTTTGTGACTGGTGAAGAGTTACAAGTTGTATGCTGATTTATTTTTTAATAGTATTTCAGTTTTATTTATTTATTTTCCCCACTCCCCTGCCCTCCCTTCAACCCCTTGCACGCTTATGTGTAAACATGTGTTTGGGCTTTAAACTGGGACTCTGAAGTCATTCTTTTCCCCCCCATGTCATTCTTAAGGAGCAACTTCTATAAGTTTTGTGGCTCTCTTATTTAAATTCTCTGAAAAAACCCACTCTGTGGAATCTGAAACATCCATGGCTTGGATGATATCCCAATTTCTCTGTTTCCCTCCGGTACATGCTGGACTGGGTTTCCTCATATTGACATCTGCAGCCAAATGGTGGGAGTGGGAAGCCCTGAGAATCAGTGAGAGCGGGGCTTCTTCCCCTGCACAAACAACAGAGTCCTCCTTCCACCCCCTGTGAGCCCAGCCAGCTGCCAGCTCCACTGCTGGCTGCTCTGCGGGGTCTTCAGGGGCTACTTCCCAAAGGGACTGTATGCCCAGAGCGAGGCCAGCTGGAGGACACACCTGCTGCGATGGAAAGAAAGGGACTCCCTGCAGCAGGCAGCCACCAACCATGAGTGCCCTCGGTCTGCCATCGCTGCCTGCTGGTCACAGCCCCGCCCACCGTGGGAAGAGGACAGTGAGGATTTGCTTTCCAGTGTGTAGGTTGAGATAAAGACTTGGGAATTGAATGGGTCTCTATTTGATCCTACTGTAATATCTATAGTTCTTTGTAGCTCTTGAAAAAATTATAAAACTCCTGAAATGCCCAGAAGAGGCTGTAAGAACACATGCATCGGTATTATCCATCAAACACAAATCTTGATCAAATCTTGTTGTCTTGCCCTATAGACCTTACATATTTTAAAACAATAAAGCATAAAAAATGTAGTTGAAATGCTTTGTTATTTTTCACATTGACTTCTAGGATTGGTGTATAAGTTCTGCAATCTGATTCTTGACAGTTATATGTGTTACAAGCATCCTTTTCCAAACTAGCTTATCTTTCCATTTTATTTATCTTATCCTTTGTTGAATAAAAGTGTTAAATTTTCTTTGTAACCCAATTTATCTTCTTCTGGCTTAGAAGCAATAAATATTAATATCCTTTTTAGTATGCATTCTTAAGGGTATGGTTTTATGAAAAAACTCAGATTATTTAATATTTCTAACCTCCTTCTTTAAAAGGTAACTACAAACATTAACTAACCACTTAATAACTGCCATTGTAGTCTCCTTATCTAAAGACATTGTTAAATGCAGAAATTATTGTATATTGACTCTATTTCTATTTTTATTGTAAATTAAGTTGAATGACCTGTTTTATTCTGCCATGTATAGCATTGCATTTTGAATTCCACAACCTCCCTCTCAGTCCACGTTGCTTTGGACTGAAATGGAACCTTGTGTTTTTATTTTTTGTGTCTCTGTTGCTGTGACTTCTGTCTTGCTGGCCCTAGAGGGACTGTCATGGTTGATACATCATGTCAACTTGAGAAGTTTAGGAATTTAACTAAGTGGCTCATTGGGGAGCCAGAGGCCTGTCTTTTTAAACACCCTCATCTTGTGTAAAAGATGGGCATGGAGTTGGTATGAGTGCTACACCCACCCTGGGAGGAGGGGTAGCCAGCTTACAATATAAGAGAAGAAAAGAGGCTTGCTCTCCCCCTCCGCTTGCTTTTGCTGTCTTCTGCTGCCTTGAGTGGCTGCCCCTGTGCCGTGTTCTACCCTGCCTTGGAGCGAGCTGATTATGAACTGAAATCTTCATAACCTGTGAACTAAATAAAACTTTCCTTCTGTGATTTTGAGCACTGAGTATTTTGTCTCAGCGATGTGAGAAAAGTAACCAACAGAGGGACTGTCCCCAAAGGTTGGCCCATTTATAGAGATATCAAACAGCTCCCTTCCCACACTGACCATCTGATCCAAAGACCACACCCCAGTCACCTTTCCTGATCCCCCAGGGCTGGGCACCAGATGGCTAGGACAATTCCCATGTCTTTTGGTTCTTCAGAGCCTCCTGAAGAGACTCAAACTAGTTCATCCCAAAGCTGCTTCTCTCCCTGTCACTGGAAACCACCGTGAAGGTTCCTACTGACATCTCTTCCTCTCTCCCTCAGCCTCCTGGCTGGCCTTGATGCTTCCCGTGGGACCCACATAGTGTCCCCTGCCTCCTGGTTTTAGGAACCTGTGAGGATCACTGACATCTTCCTTCAGACACTCATGTCTGTGTCTGCATGTCTTACCTGGCTGGGTAGAACAAATCACAGGTGCTTTGACTAAGCCATTACTCCAGTAAAAGTCTGTAGGTCATGAGCCCTCTTAGTCTTTCAGTTATGAAAAACCTTTTGTGTTAGTTACTTTTCTCTCATTGCTGAGACAACATACCTAATGCTCAGTTTGTAGAGGTTTCAGTTCATAATCAGTTGGCTCCAAAGGTAGGTACCTTTGCAGAGGATAACAGCTCACTGTGGGCAGAAGACAGCAAAAGCAACAACCAAACCGTAACACCTCCCTGCCTGTTCTACACCTTATCTAGGGTGCTGGAATGAGGGTGGTGCCAAACCAATCAGAGGACTGATCACACATCCATAATCCCTGCATCACACACTCTAGATTCAGCCACCTCTGGAAAGCTTCCACCACCATGACTGCATAAGGCTTTGAGGGACCATCTAGACATGAACCATAATATCTTTTTTATTATCATGTATAAATGACTGGGCTAAAATTCTAAACACACAGTTTTTTACTCTCAGCCCTTTTGAAGATAGTTCATTGTCTTTGTTATTCCTGCCAACGGAAATTTCCCATTTGTCTTATTGTTGCTGTATTGCTGGTATGGCAAACAGAAACACCGAAACCACACCTAGGATTTGGAAACAGGGTTATTAATGTCGATAGGCACTGATCAGGATCATTCCCAAAATATCAAGCACTGAACTTTGGTGGTCGAGGGCTTGTATGGGATAAGCAAGCAGGAAGTACAGAGGCAGGATGGCTTGTCAGTTGAGGAATTGGTCATACAGTGTGCATCATAGTGACCAGCCGTTTCTGGGAAACAGGAGTAACAGGAGCTAGAACAGGAACTGTTACCTGGGCAACTAACAGAGACTGAAGTATACTAGCTGTGAGGGGAGGGGCATGTGCTGCTACATTAGCAATATTTTTCTCTTTGGTGGCTTTCAATGTTTTCTTTCTTTTTCTTTTTAGTGTAGTGCTGAGGATGGACCCCAGGGCCTAGTGCGTCCTAAGAAAGTGGTTTTCCACTGAGCTCCATCCTTGGCTCAGTATTTTGTGTTTATCCTGAATACAGGTTGTAGTTTTGTTACAATTTGTGTAAGTGGGGACTTGTTCTTCTTTATCTTGCTTGGTGCTTGTAGCGCATTCTGAGGTCCTCTTTTTCACTTCTGGGAATTTCTCATTTATTATCCTTTCAAAGGGGGCTTTTCTTTTCCCTATCCCCTGCTCTATAGTCCTTACTAGGTAGGTACAAGAATATCTCAAAGAAGACTCAAGATCTCATAATTGCTTTTTCAAGTATATCTTTTGATTGCTGTGTCTCCGTATTTTCTGTCACGGTTGAATTTCCCTGGATTATCTGCCAATTCAATAATGTTCTCGACTGTTTTCTATATAATATTTATCTCTTCTAGTGACTGTTTAAAAAATTCAACAACCAAACTTTTCTAATGTTTCTAAATTGTTCATAGCTACTTGATATTTCATTTTAATATTTATTATTCATTCTACCTCTTTAAACTATTTGGTTTCATTTTTAATGGATGCTGTTTAAAAGCCTCTGAGCAGTTCTTAGTAACTTTGAAGTATTCTCACGCTAGTTTATGAACTTACTTCTGTCTGAAGTGAATCCATATTCTGATTATTGATTTGTTGGTATCTTTTTCTGAATTTGCTTTCTCCCTTTTATTTTGGAATGTTGATTTGCTAGTTTATTCTGTGGAGAACGTCTCAGTTGTTTTGTGCTGGTTTGTTCTTTTCTCTCTGGTTTGTCCCTCGGTGTTTCAGTCTTGTGGATCATCCCACCAGAATGAAGCATTAGATAGCAATCCCCCTCATCCTTTGGGCATACAATCCAAGACCCCCTAGCTCATGCCTGAAAGCTTGCACCAAACCATACATATATATTTTTCCTATACTTATGTAAAATATTATAAAGTTTAATTTATAAATTAGGCATAGAAAGAAATTAGAAATAGTAACTTACTATAAATTTTAGTAACAATTTTACCCTTTTTCTTTTTAAGTCAAGAACTTTCACCTTTTCACTTAATGGAAGCACGTTGTGGCTTCTCTTTGGCAGATGTGAATTTCCAATGCCACTACTTTCACTCTTTGGGGCTATTATTAACTACAACAAAGGTGGCTTGAGCATGAGCACTGTGATGCTCATATCGTTGGTCTGACAGCCAAGATAATTACTAATTGATAGCCAGGTGATAGATGGGTGGGTAGTATATAAGGCTGTACAAGGTGCAGACACATACCACAGGTACCATGGGGTCAGTAATGAGAGTTTTGATCACATTACTGAGAGTGGGCCACAATTTAAAATTTATGAATTAATTATTTCTGGAATTTTCCACTTAATATTGTCAAACAGTGGCTGACCATGGGTAAGTGAGACTTCAGAAAGCAAAGCTGTGGGTAAGGGAGACACTCAAATATGAGTTCAGTACTGTCCATGCTCTCAGGAGTCCACTGAGAAGCCTTGAATGAATTCCTTTTGGTTGGGGTAAGGACTGTGACACCAACTACAGATTCTGTCCCGTGATGGTGCTAGCAAAATTCTAGGTCTAAACAAAAGCCAACTTAGGAATCTTGATAAATATAAGTTCATCACCAAGCCTTCTCTTCAGACCTAGAACCTCAACTAAACCCATTTTACAGACAGTGGATCAGGCTTGTTTCAGCAGTATTTTCTAACCAGCATTGTACACCCGATGCCTGACTTTAAGCAGAGACGTGGGGACAGTCCTCTGTCTCAGTTGGAATATTTTAGTCCTGTTCCTTGTAAAAGCCAGACTCCCAGGCTCTGTCCCTGCTCTGGCTCCCATGCTCGCCTGCACTGTGGCTTCTGTACCACCTACTCTGTTGCCCTCCCGTCTAGTGTCTGCTCTCAGTGATATTAGGCACATCTTCCCTCCATGCTGCTGATTAAGACATCGGAGCCCAGAAAGGTAAAGTCACTTTCCTAACATTCACCTCCAGCTGGCTGTGTACTGTGTGCTGGGTCCTGGACTCCGACCTTCCTTAGAAGTTCATTATGAGAAGCAATGAGCCAGGGGTTTAGGGACAGCTCTGCCCCCAGACTGGTCTGTGCAGCCACTAGGGTTTACTTGATGTTATCCACAGGTGCTGCTTGGGGCAATAACGGGAACTATTTTCTCTTTGAACACCCAAGGACACTTCTGACATAATAGGAGAGAATTCTCAAAACGAGGAGACTGGAATAGAGCTATGTTACAAATTACCTACCTCCACATGTGGCTTGTCTCCTTGACTTCCAGCTGAAGTGCAAAATGAAAATACCCTGCAGCCGTCTCCTCCTCAAGACCTTGGGCCAGAAAGGAAGGCTGACGAAACAGACACAGAAGCTTTATGGCAGAGGATCTGGAAAATCACACATTTCCCTGAGAACAAAGTTGCGCGTGTCCTTCAAGAACAAATGAGGAAGCGCAAGAGCCAGCAAGCGAACAAGCACAGAAAGCCCTTACTGAGGTAGGGCTCCCTGGGGCCAGCGGGCTCTTTTCTTTGTATTCTTTCATTTTATCTTGGGGATAGTTCCAGGAGGGAGTATTTTATAGGTGGGAAAACTGAGAACTGAGAGGCGGTGTCTGCAGGGATCTAGACAGTGGGAAGGTAGGGGGCGTTCATGCCGGCCCCCCCCCAAACTATGCAGATGGCATGGCTGACAAAACCGCCGTGTTCTTGTTATTCCACGTCCCCATTCGAAAACATGACATGCTTCTAGTGAGCAACTGCCAAAGGATTTCCCCAAACACATGCATCCCATCTTGTTCTGTCTAGTAGGGGGATTTGGGGTGTTTTGCTGGATCTCACAGTCTGTTGAGATGTATGTTGACCATTATGGCAAACCTCCACGCTGGTTAACCAGTGCTGGTATAGCATGCACTTCACAACACCCAGCAAACAGCAGCGATCACAATGACAAACTGAACAGACCACTGGGAAAGGAGTCACTAACCAAATATCCCCTGCTTTGGTCGTTTTCTCAGAAAACCTGCACCACACACATCTCTGTCTGTCTGCTGAGAGCAAGGGCATGTTCCACCCTACTGCAGGCTGTAGAGTTGAGCCACCTTCCCCTACTCCCCAGTGCTCTGCCTGTTGGGGTAGCTTCCTTGGCCCCATCTGGGGCACACAGATCCAGCCCAGCCAGTCCCAGGGCCATGGGCAGGGGCCTTCATCTCTGAAATGCTGACATCCAACACAGCTAGAAGAGAAGAGTCTGAGTGTAGAAATAAGAGAGAAAGCAAAGTGCTGGAGACAATGGATGCCCTGAGTCCTGCAATGATCGAGACTCAGTGTGGAAGCATACCAGAACATCTTGCTGTATCCCATAAACACACAGGGCTATTATGTCAATAATAAAAATTGGGACATGCCAGGTTTGGTGGTGCATGCCTGTAATGCCAGCACTTGGCCAAGAGGCTGAGGCAGGAGGATTACTGTGAGTTTGAGACCAGTCTAGGCTACATAGTGATTTCAAGGTCAACCTGAACTGCATAGTAAGACTCTGCCTCAAGAAAATTTTTAAAAAGTTAAATTTAAAAAATCTGTGACATGTACAAAGAGCCTGGTTTCCTCAGTCAAAACAAGCAAGAGGTGAAGACTCAGGACTATGATCTCTGTCCAACCAGAATGGAGGTGGGAGAAGCCAGAGGCTTTTTGCTTGTGAGAAAGGGACCAGGCCTACCCTGAGGACAGGACGAGGATGAGGGAAGGGCTTAGCCATGTAGCAGCATAGAGGAGCCTTGGGACCCAAATACATCTGAGAGAGACTTTTAAAATAAAACTATTGACACATAAGAATTGTACATACATAGAGGGAATGGTGTGACTTTTGATACACATGTGTGTTGTATAATGATCAAAGCAGGCTAATTAGCAGATCTGCCACTCAAGCATTTGGCATTGCTTTGTAAGGAGACATTTAAGACCCTCTCTCCAGGCTAATCTGCAACGTGTTGCTGTTAGCTCCACTGCCCCTCTGGTTGGTCCATAGTTGTAAAGCGATGGATGCTAGGGAGGAATGAGTTCTGGCGTTTCAAAGGACTCCACAGTGCGGTGGACATGCCACTGAAGTCCTCCCACTTTTCCTTAGAGAACATGCCACAAATTCTCCTCCAGGGAGTGGGCTTTCCTGGAAATGTCCCAAATAAGGGAGCAGCCTGCTTCTTGCGTGAGAGGTAGTGGATTCTATTTGCTGAGTACCCACCGTTTATGCCTGGTGGCTGAAACTTTTGGTCCAAGTGAGAGGAAGCCCAGTTTATGCTGGCCTAAGGAAAGGCGGTGGGCTTGGAGTTCCGTGCAGCAGGGCTGAACATGGAGACCAGGCTCGCCACTTTGGAGAGGCAGCCAAGATGACTGCCCCTGCCCTCCCTGGTGGCTGACAGAGAGAGCCACATCTTCCCTGTCACATTTTCCATGTCAGAGCTTTTTGAGCCACGGGACCTGAAGGAGCAGGTTTTCTCCAGCAGGTCAGCCAATCCCCAAAGGCAGATACCAAGAACCTGTTAGCAGCGCTTCAGCAGTGCTCCCTCTCTGCAGCAGGTGCAGGATGGAAGGTCACACTCCCTTGGGTGCTGGCTCATGTCATGGGGTGTTGACCTGATGACACACATTGTGCCGGGCTTGGAGTAGGAAACATTGAGACATGAAGGTGCACTATAGCCCCTCTGGAGACCGGCACACACAACAAGGTGTCACATCTCTTTGGGGACTGGAGTAGGACCCTGAGTTCTGCTGGGACAGCAGAGCAGGTGTGAGTGGGGGGTGATGTGGAGGAGGCATTTGAGTTGGGTCAAGTGAGGGCAAAGGACCTGAATTGCTAGTTACCAAGGTCTGCAGGATGGGCAGTGAGCAGTGGAGAAGGCAGTCATGCACAAAGCCACTCCATGGGTGCCATGAGAGCTAGCACAGGGATATACTGAGCAATGCTTCCAAACCCCAAAGCAGGAATCCTGTGACCCTTCTCTCCCAGTGCCAGTGTTTATAGCTGAGAGACAAAAACTTTAAGACATTTAAAGATGCAGCCAAGACAGTGGGCTTGTTTTTTCTTTTCTAAGGAAAACCACTGAGGTACCATCAGATGTTTGGAAAGCATTTTTCGGAAAATGGGAAACAAGATGTCTCTCCAAGGACAGTTTCCGGCGCACCCACAATTGCAGTGCCATGGTGCCACGTGGCTATAGTGCTTTCTTCAGAGAGTACAGCAGTCAACATATCGTTTTGGATATTTTTGCATTATGGATTGAGGCATTTAACTCATTTAAGTCATTTCCCCAGTGGTGCCACATCTCCAGCAAATGTTTAAATGACTGGAACATTTTAAAGAGGAGAATCAGTCATGTTTTGGCACCTGGTCACCAGCTACTGTGAGACTCCTTTGATGTTATTTAAGGCCTTGCTTAGATTTTGGTGATATTTTAAATTTTTCACGTGAGCCTGGTTTATCTGTAATGGTTCTATTAGCTGCATGCTGTCCACCATAGTTGACAGAGACTTCAGGTCTGTTTTGAGAGAGTTACAAATATATATATATATATATATATATATATATATATATATATATACACACACACACACACACACACACACACACACATACACACACATATACACACACACACATATATGTTAAGATAGTTATAGTACTTATTTCTATTTGTTCTTGAAAAGAAACGTTTGTGCTTATATAGTTTCACCAGTTTTTCATGCCTATATCTTATAATATGGGCAACTACTTTGAAGGTTTTAAGGTGCAGCCATTCCCTTATAAATGACTCAAGAGTCTCTTTCTTCGGGGCAGAGTAGTGCTCCACTTATGTGTACGTACCACATTTTCCTTGTCCATTCATTTGATGATGGACATCTAGGTCACTTCCAGGATTTAGCTATTACAAGCTGTGCTGTAATAAACATGGATATGCCCAAATCCCTGTGATATGATGTCTTTAATCCATTCAGTTACCTAGAAGGGTAATAGCTAGGTTGAATGGAATTTCTAGTTTTTAGTTTTATGAGGAATCTCCATACTGATTCCCACAGTGGTTATACTGGTTGACATTTCCACCAAGAGTTTTGAATACCCCTCCCCCACCATCTCATCAGCATTTGTTATTACTTGATTTCTCAAAGACAGCCATTAAGATAGGATCTCAGTTAGGGCTGGGGATACAGCTCAGTGGAATAAGCACCTGCCTAGCAAGCACAGGGTCCTGAGTTCGATCCCCAGTACTGCCAAAAAAAAAAAAAAAAAAGATAGGATCTCAGTGTTGTTTTAACTTGCATTTCCCTAGTGGCTAGCAATGTTGAACATTTTTTCCTGCATACTTGCCATTTGCATTTCTTCTGAGAGGTGTATATTCATTTGAGTTGCCCATTTCTTGAATGGGTCTTTTACTTTGTGGATCTAAGATTTTCGCGTTCTGTCTATACACTAGCCATCAGTCCTCTATCTGAGGAGTAGCTGGCAAACTTTTTCCCATTCTGAAGACTGTCTCTTCACTCTGTTGATTATTTCCTTTGCTGTGCAGAAGCTTTTTAATTTGATAGGATCCCATTTGTTGATTCTCATTATTATTTATTGTACAATTGGAGTGATGTTCAGACTGTTTTTGCCTACACCTGTGACTTTAAGAGCTATTTTATCCTCCAGTAGGTAAGTGTTTCTGTTTGAATATTTAGACCTTTGATTCATTTTTGGTTTTAGTTTAGCACAGGGTGAGTGATCTGGGTCTAGTGTCAATCTTCTCCACATGATAACCAGTTTCCCCAGCACCATTTGTTAAGGAAACTGTCTTTCCCCTAGTGTAGGTTTCTGGCCTCATTGTCAAAGATCAGCAGCTGAATATGCCTGAGCTATTTCTGCATCCTCTTTTCTATTCCACTGATCCTCATGTCTGTTTTTGTGCCACACTGTGTACTGTAGCTTTGTAGTATATCTTAAAGTCTGGATTGTGATGCCTCCTGCATTGCTGTTGTTGCCCAGGATGCTTTTGCGGTTCTGGATCTTTTCTGCTTCCAAATGAATTTTAGGACTGTTTTCTCTACTTCTGTGAAGAATGCTATTGATATTTGTTCAGCATTGCAATAAATCTGTATATTAGTTTTAGAAATACAGCCATTTTGACAATATTGAATTTGCCTATCCAGGAATAGGGGCTATCTTTCTATTTTCTAATTTCTTTTTTTGTCTTTTTGAGACATGGTCTCACTATACAGTTCAGGCTTGCCTTGAACTCACTTTGTTTCACAGGCTGACCTTGAACCTGCAGCCATCCTCCTGCCTCAGTCTCCTGAGTGCTGGGATTCTGATTTCTTCTTTAATCATTTTTTTCAGAGTACTATAGTTTTCATTATGGAAGTCTTTGACTTCTGGGGTAGATTAACTCCTAAGTATTTACTTTTTCTAGATGTTACTGTGAATGGTATTATTTTGCTAGTTTCTTGTTGGTAAGTTTATTTTTGTTGTATCAGAATGCTGCTGATATTTGTGTGTTGACTTGGTATGCTGCTACACTACTGAAGTTGTTATTAATTCTAGAAATCTCTTGGTAGAAATTTTTTTGGCTTCTATGTAGAGGATCATATTATCTTCAATGAATGATCACTTACTACTCTGTTTCCTATACATATCCCTTTTATTTTTTTCTCTTGGTTGATTGCTCTGGCTAATGTTTCAAGAACTGTATTGAACAGGAGTGGTGATAGAGGAATCCTGGCCTTGTTCCTGATGTTAGAGGAAAAGCTTTCAATATTTCTCCATTTAATATATTGTCCATTTTCATAAATGCCTTTAATCAGATTGAGATAGGATCCTTCTATACCTATTCAGGGTTTTTACAAATGGATTTTGGATTCTGTCAAAGGCTTTTTTGTGTTAGCAGAGATGATTGTATAATTTTTTAACTTGCAGCTGTTTTTTATGTGATGTATTATTCTGATAGATTTGCATATGTGTAACCATCCCTACACCCCTGGGATAAATCCTACTTGGTCATGATGTATGATCTTTTTATGATTTGTTGTATTCTGTTTAGCAATCTCTTATTGAGATTTTTTTTTTTTTGTCTTTTTGAGACAGGGTCTTGCTATACAGTTCAGGCTGGCCTTGAGCTCACTTTGTAGCCCAGGCTGATCTTCAACTAACAATGATCCTCCTGTCTCAGCCTCCCAAGTGCTGGGATTACAGGCGTGCACCACCACACCTGGCTCTTATTGAGAATTTTTGTATCTATGTTTAGTAAAGAGACTGACCTATATTTTTCTGTTTTGTTTGGGTCATTTTCTAGCTTGGGGATCAGGGTAATGTTAGCATCTAGGAATGACTTTGGAAGTACTGTTTCCATTTCAAATTTATTAAAGAGTTTGAGGGTATTACATTATTTGCATTATATCTTCCTTAAAAATTTTGTAGAAATTCAGGTCCTGAATTTCTGTGAATTCATCAGCACCTAGTCTTTCCTTAGTTGGTAGTTTTTAACATTATTACTACCTCTTCAGGTTTATTGCCTGTTATTGGATTATTCAGGGCTTTTATATGGTCTTGGTTCAGTTTTGGTAATTCCTATCTCTTTAGGAACATATGAATTTCTTTTGAATTCTCCAATCTATTACAGTATCAGTTCTCAAAGTAGTTATTAATAATCTTTTGGATTTCAGTGTCATCAGATGTGATTTCACCTTTTGCATTTCTGATTCCATTGACTTGGGTCTTTTGTTAGCCAATTGTACCAGGATTAGCTAAAGGTTGGTCTATTTTGTTTATTCTTTCAAAGAACCGGCTTTTGGCTAATTGATTTTTGAGGATTGTTTTAGTTTTAGTTCCACTGATTTCTGTTCTGATCTTTATAATTTCCTTCCTTGTACTAGCTTTGGATTTGGATTGCTCTTGTTTTTCTAGGACCTTGAGTTTCATCCTTAGGTTATTTACTTAGACTTGTTCTGTTTTTGTGATGTGGGCATTCACAGCTATCAATTTCCCTCTTAGGACTGCTTTCATTGTATTCTGTATGTTCTTGTGTGTTGTACCAGCATTATTGTTTGATTCTAGGAACTAATTACTTCTGTGACCCATGGATTATTCAAGAGGGTATTGTTTAATTTTCACGTGTTTGTATAATTTCTCTGGTTTCTTTTGCCATTGATTTCTAACTTTATTGCACTATGGTTTGATAATGTGCATGAGCTACTTTTAATTCTTTTGTATTTACTTTAGCATGCTTCATGGGCAGCATGTTGTCTGTTTTGGAAGAACTTCCATGTACTCAGAAAAATGTGTATCCTGTTGTTGGATGGAACATTCAATAAATATCTCTCAACTCTATTTCTTTAAAGATTTGGTTCAATTTTGATGTTTCCTTGTTGATTTTTTTCTTGTCTAGTTGACCTATTCGTGACAGTAGGGTATTGCAGTCCCCCACTATAATTGTGTTAGTGTTTACCCGATCTTTTGTGTTTGGCAATTTATTTTATGAAGTTTGGTGGTCTGGGGTTAGGTGTACATATGTTTATAAGTATAGTCTCTTCCTGTTAAATTGTTCCGTTAACTAATATTTAATGACTTCTTTCCCTTCTGATCAGTTTTGAAGTCCATTTTGTCTGTTTCCATGGCATAGAGTACTACTTTCCATCTTTTGGTTTTTAATCTGTGAATGTGTTTCTTGCATACAGCATATTGTTGGGCTTTATTTCTTCATCTCTTCTGCTGATCTTTGTCTTTTGATTAAAGAATTGAGACCATTGACATCGAGAATTGTTATTGAAAGGTATTGATTTTCCATTAATTTCCTGTTGTAAATTTCCTTTTTTTCTCTTTTGCTTAACAGCTCACTTTATGTCTTAGTTACTTTTCTCATTGCTGAGACAAAAATACCTGACACACAAAGTTAAAAAGAAGAAAGGTTTATTTGGCTTATGGTTTGTAGAGGTTTCAGTTCATAGTTGGCTGCCTTCAAGACAGAATGACATGGAAGAGGGGAATCACAGAAGAGAAAGTTCATGGCAGGCAGAAGGTAGCAAGCAACAAGGGATAACTCTCTATCCTTTATATTTTATTCCGACTACAAGGCAGACAGTACTCACATCCATAATCCTAGCATTGCATCCTCGATCCCAGCATCACACACCCTAGATCCAGCCACCTTTGAAAAGCCCCACCTATGACCACACAAGGTTTTGGGAGGAACCTTTGTATCTAGATATAAGCTTTAATACCCTTCCTGGTGTACTCATTTATTGTGGTTTTTGGTGTTGCTGAATTCCTTGTCTTTTTCTAGGATATCCTTGAAAATGTTTTATAGTGCTGGTTTGGTGGTCATGAACTTCTTGAGGTGTGCATTGTCATGAACAGAGCTTATTTCTCCATCAATTTTGAAAGATAGTTTTCCATGTTCTGTAAGTCTGGGTTGGAAACAATTTTTTTTTATGGCTTACAGTATGGCATTCCAACCTTTCCTGGCCTTTAAGGTTGTGTTGAGAAGTGTGCTATTATTTAATGGATTTATCTTTTTAAGTGATTTATTGCTTTTCTCTAACAGCTTTTTTTCTAACAGCTTTTAATATTCTGTCCTTGTGTTGGACTTCTGGAATTTTGACTATGATAATACGTTGTGGAGAGGTTCTTCTCTGATCATGGGTATTTCGAGTTTTTTATATTTCACTTACTGTATGTTTAATTCTTTATAGTTGGAAAGTTTTCTGCTATTATTTATGTAAACAGCTCTTTTTAATACTATTTGTGCTGTCTTCTGATTTTTTATTTATTCCCATACTAGTCTTTTTTGCATCATCTAGCAGTTGTTAGATCTTTTTCATTTTCTCTTGTTATTTGTAAGGTATCTCTGAATACCTTAAAAACTCCCTGATCACTTTATTCACTACATCCATTATGTTTAATTATATTTTGTCCCTGATAACTGCTCAATCTTCTAGTTTTGAAGCTCTGTCCTCACATTGGTTGCTTCTGCTCTTCATACATTCAGCAGAACCCTTACTTTTCTGGATTTCTATTTGGAATCTTTTCATGGACTCCAGTTCTTTGCTAGACTTTTCATTCATGGTTGGTATGTTGTATTGTTTTGTTTAGCTAAGCTAGCGCTTTATTAGTATTTTCTTTGCCCTCCTTGATCACTTTGTTCACTACATTCATTATGTATAATTATATTTTCTTTGTGCTCACTGAGCACCTTATTGATCTGCTCTTAATCTCCTCTGTTATCCTTGTGTGTAATTTCATTGTGTGGCTTTTTCTTTCCTCCCTCTCAGTGCCCCATGGATCAACTCTGGGGGAGTTGAGAGTTTTGGGAGGTAATTTGTTGCCTTGTCTTCTCATGTTTCTATTTTTTTGTTTTGTGCTGAGATTTGTGGGCACTTATAATGGAAAAATGTTATTGCTACCATATTTCTCTAAAAACATAAGACTTGACTAGAAAATAAGTTCTAGTCACTACCATGGTGATGGCCAGTGCCATGCAGAAGATTATACCTGTCTATTCTCTTGTTCAGTGGCTATTCTGAAATGAAGGTAAGGCAAGGTGATTGGCACTGACATTTTTATCTCTTGTTTTCAAGCTTGATTACTTTCCAGTTAGATCTTTCTCTTAGGGAAGTGAGCAATATGGAGATTTCTTTAGTGTCTGCTTTTCACTGTTGCACTCTAAGCAGGGCTAACCATAGGTCTTTGCCTCTGTCCCAAGATTTGAACTCTCCTGTTAATTTAGGAGGGGAGGATGCAGGGTAATTTCTCCAGCAGGAATGGACCACAGAATTGTTAATGACACAAAAGTAATCTGGATATTGGCATACATAGAAATGTATTAATAACAGCTATCATACCCTAGCAGTTGCAAAATCAGCCACAATAATATTGTCCCTGACAATTGGATATTGACATACCATAAGAATCAATAATGTACCATCCTTAACCTTAAGAGAACTATAACCACAGTATAAACACAGAGACAAGCCAAATAATAATTTACAGTAAACATCTACTAAATGTAACTACTCTATACTATACCTCTATTAATGATAGAAAGGCATTCAATAGTAATAACATAGAAATAACTGTCTAAAGATTAATAAAGCTTAATAATTATACTAGTAAAGAAATGGGAGTGGGAAATGGGAGAATAAAAGAAGGAAAATTTTAAAAATTAAACAATTACAAATGGAAGGGAAAAGAGAAAACTGAGATAAAGGATCCTATTAAGGAATAAGAGGATATTAATAGGATTAGATAATTATAACAGAAAAGAATTAACGAGAAAAAGAAGATAAAAGAGAAAGGATATTAAAAGAGAAAACTTTTACAAAGAAAAAGATGAAAAATATAAAAAGAAAAGGAAAAAAGGAAAAAGAAAATTCCCTCCATGCCCCCCAAAGCTCAAGAAAATATAAAAAAAAAGGAAAAAAGAAAAAAAATGATTTTAAAACAGAAAAAAAAATCTGTGTATTTTTGAATGAGCCATTTCTTTCCAGGATCTGCAGTTTTGGAGTCTAGCGAGTCATGGTTTCTCTGCCAAGCTTTCTGATCTGTGAGCTTGTGAGGTATGCTCCCATTCCTCTTGCCCCAGGCTGTGGGAACTGTCCAAGTCCAGGGATTTCCTTGCTTACTTTGGTAGATGGTGAAGACAACTAGATCTCTGATTCATCCTGGATGTGTGCAGCCGAACAAGGGCTCAAGTTCCCCACTGTATGCAATGCCAGCACTATCAGACCCAGCCATTTCTGACAGCCACACAAGCTAGGCCAGGCTTCTCACCATGGAGAGTGAGGCCTATGTCCTTTCTTACCTGAGCTTAAACTTCTCCTACGGTCTATGTCTAGTCTGCTCCTATTCACAACTGTCTTCTGTAGTTTTCTCTTACCCATTCACTGTGGGAGGGTTACATTGTTAAAACCCTGAAGTGAAGTTGTTGTTTACCTGCTTCAAGTCCCAGTGTTAAATAATCAACCCCCTCTCAAAATGGCAACTGATTAAACACTCTTTGTAATATGGTGAGTGTTGCACTAGATTCCTTTTCCAACTGTTGCCCACTATGTGGAAAGACCCACTTTGAAGTAAAATCACATGTTGTTTTGGCAGTTCACAACAGCTATGGGTTCCTCCTGGGGCCAGCACTGCTATCCATGTCTGTTGTTTCTCCCTGGACCGCCCAGTCTTGGGGTTTTACCTTGTGTCTGTGGAGACAGGTTCTTCTCTCTGGTAGTTGGGGTAAGCTTCCAGAGGGCTTTGTTCTTTTCTCTGCATTGTAGTCCAATCCTCCAACTTCTCTACAGCTTAATTTTCCTGTCAGTTCCTTTCCAATTTCAAACGATGACCTTTTTCCCTCTTTGCCAAGTTATTATTTTCCAGGTATCTGAATTCCAGGTTTTAGAGTAGCTGAATTTTGCTGCTAATTGCTCCTCCAACATTTTGGTTCCTTCAAGTTTCTCACTTCCTTGATAGTGTCCTTTGAAAGGCACTTTGATAAAGGGCAATCTATTTATTTTTTATTTTGTTGCCTGTACTTTAGGCATCATCTCTAATAAACTATTGCCCTATATCAGGTTATAAAGACTTACCTCTTAGGTTTCTTCCAGGAGTTTTATAATTTTGCCTTATGTTCATAGGTCTTCCATGAATTTTGAGTAAGGTCTTCGTATCTGGTGTGAGGTAGGGGTCCAGTTTCATTCTTTTCTATGTAGCTGTTATAGTAGCAGTGGACCTTTGAATCTTTCAGCAAACTGAATTCTCCTACTGGTCCAACCCTCTCTCAATTGGTTCTTTGCCAGAGTCCAACTCCAACCTTGGCAACAGGGAGAGGGGAGAGGGAATGAACCAAAGAAGGCGTCGGGAGTACTGGTGAAGGTAACCAGTGGGTTCGTTTATTGAGCAAAGCACTTAAGTACAGGATTGTCAGGCAGGCTGCCAGATCCTTGCCCTAGATACAGCTCTGAGGTTTCTGTTTCTGTTACAGTGGTTATTAAGGTACATATCGACCTGTTCGGGACCACTGCCTTTACAGATTGCTTTCCCACAAGGCAGTCCATTACTCTTCTTACAAGGAAGTTATACCCATTGCCATGGGGAAGTCTTGTCCTCGCCCGGTCCGGTCCCCAACATCTCCCCATTTTGGTTTAAATAACACACTGAATCCTGTCTAATTTATTACAGTTTCTAACATGGTTGGCCAACCGTTTGACTGTAACCCTAGCAAAAGCGTATACAAAGAAACAAAATAATCAATCAGTAGGCATTCTTGATTGGACATAATTTTTCACAGAATTATTTACTTATCTACAGAACTAAGATTTTCCCAATGTGCTGAGGCTTGTACAGAGTACTCTCTTAACTCTGCTCCGGTGGGCGAACATTGTCACACAGGAGGGAAGGGACTCCCTCTCTACCCTGAAGGGGTGCATTTCATCCAGGGCTCTGCTTTATTAATCTTTTTAGTTCTGATCCTTCAGGTTCCCAAATATCCTCCATCAAATGCACAGTGAACATTCAAAGGGTTAAGAATAATTGAGAACAGAGAGAGAGGTCGGATCCAGTCCGGCAGTCCCCACCCTGCAGGCGCCTGCTGCCAGTCCCGACCTTCGTCGGAGAGCCGATATTGGAAGGTCTCCGGCATCTCTCCCCTTTTTGTTTTTCAATTGGAGAGTTTTGATATCTATCTGTGCAGAGCGGATTCCTCGGAAGAGGGCTCGAATGATGACCAGAAGGAGAACTACAAGGACCAGTGATGGCAACACTCCTCCAATGATGGCAACATTATAAATAAATGCCATGAAATTGTGATCCTGAATGAAAGTTTTAATCTTACCAAGCACATCAGACACCACTTCAGAGGTGGAGAGGAGAGATGACCCCGAATGAGAAATGTCCTGTATTGTTTGATGTAAAGATGATAAATCTAGACTAATATCACTATTGTTCCATACTCCCATAAGATGCATTTGAATCTTATCCCAAGTATACACTGTTTTATTGTTTTCTAAGGGTGAGATGCAAATCCATTGATATTCAACATGACATCTGAGGAAAAGTCTTACTTTGAGGCTAAGCAAGTGATTTCCTATTGCTATAACTGCCTCCTCTAGAACGTTTACCTTGGCTTCTAGCTTTTTATCGATACTTTCTTGTGCAGCCAAGGCAATACTAATATTCTTAGTCAGTTGATCTACATGGTTTGCAGTATGAACTTCTTGAATGAGAGCCGTGGTTGCTGTGGCTACAGAGCCTATGATAGCTATGAGCACCATAATACCTGCAATCGGTGCACCCACAAACCTCTTCGGTCTAGATAGAGCATTACCAATGTCATGCAAAGCTTGCAGCCCAGGGCTATCATACCATGGCCCTTCCATCTTGACAGGTGTCATGATAAAAGGAGGCTGCTGTAATACAAGCACAGTTTCATTCAGTACCAGAGTGGAAATACAATTAGTCAAAATACAATTTTTGCAAATAATGTGATACAGTGTCCCAGAATCATCAATGTTTTGTATGATATTAAGTTTTCCCTTTCCTTTATCTAACAACAGCACAAAGGGGGCTGAACACAAGCTGTTATATAGTGAAATTCAGCTTTGTTGTGACCTGGTCTCCTTAGTTTAATTAATCTTGTGGCTGCCATAAGCTGCCAAAGTTGTGTCTGTAAGTAGATTGAGTTTTGTTTTCTTTTGCTAAACACACCTGAAGCCCATCCTCCTGAATACCAAAAAGGGAGAGTACAAGTCACAGATCCAAATTCCATAACTCCTTCAGGGGCGTGTAAAGCCAAGGACCCGTCAGGACCACTGGCATGTACAAACCCTCGACCTGGAGGATAGGGGACTGACCAATCGGTGATTTCCTGATTTGTAGCAGCTAAATAATGTGCAATTCTCATGGGAAACACATAAGAAATACCCATGAGGAAAAACCTGTCAAAGGGTCAATAGCACTCCAGAGTGTGTCACTGGGTGGAGGGCAAGGTTTTATTTTCTTAGGTGGACTTTCCTTAGACCGTGAAAAGGTGAAGCTAAAATTAGGTTCTGAAATACTGATAAGGGACAGACTCTGCTGGTCTCTCTGATTACCATTTCCCTTTGGTCTGGGTGAATCAGTGTACCTGACTCTAGTGAAAAGCACCACACATCCTGGCTTAGCAGGAGTTCCTCCTAGTGTAAAACATAGAGGAACAGAATCAATATACCCTTCACAGGAAAAAGGTCATCTGATTTTTGATGTATATGAGCATTAGAGTTACATCCCAACAATTTTGAGTTATTAGTAAACACAGGAATATCCTGACTTTCTCAAACAGCCGGCTGTAAAATGACTGGATCAGGGAACATATGCTCAATAAGTTGTGGCATTGCATACCTGACAAAAGACAATAGTCAGCATAACAATAAACAAGACAGGGAATGTCTTTCAGACCTTTCAACGGTGCAGGAAATCCTCTGTCAGAGGCAGGTACCTTGAGTTGGGAGAAAGAATCATTCTGGAACAGCATCCTCTTCAGCAGTAGAAGCAGGGATGTCAGACTGGCAAGGAATAGGAATGTTGGTTGCCCCCAGAGGTGCTGGTGGAGGCTTCCTTAGCAGGGAGCAGTGCAGTGGAGTCCATGGTCTGCATAGTTGATTTATGCTGTGGCACCAGTCACTCTGAGATCCAATCAGGTGCCTCTGTATTCTGGCAAGAAAGAATTGTCAGCATGGCTATGAAAAGATGATCAGGTGTAAGATTCACTCCCTGAGCCTCTACTGTACGTGAAGCTTCAAGTGTCAAGTTCTTAATCTGGTCCCATGTTGGAGGACAGCTGCTCAGAGTGTTCCTCATTGGCTCCTTGCCTTTCGAGGTTTGCTGAATTTGAAGCCTCTTCATTGGTGATATGAGAGTTTTGGGGCCAGTCATCATTGCTGGATCCATGACAGGGCTTCACAAGGCGATTAGGGATCCAAATGTGTGAAGTAGCAGACCTGGGAAAAACAAAAGCATAGCCTCGACCCCTAGTTAGAAGAGGGTCTGGCCCATTCCGTTGCCCAGTGAGGGCATCTCTCCAGTAAACGTGAATGTAAGAAATGGGCGACATCGTCCAATGACGTTGAGCAGGAGCTCATCCTGCATCATCAAAAGTCAAAAAGTTAAGCAAAAAAGTGCATGATGTAAAAGGGCATGTGGGGAGGAATAGGCCATCTCCCCCTTTTGTAAAGAAAAAATTTGAGCCTTGAGGATGGCATGGGACCGTTCAATAATGCTTTGTCCCATTGGATTATAAGGAATTCCAGTGGTGTGAGAAAAAGAAAATTGGGAACAAAATTTTGTAAAGGACTGACTAGTGTAGGCAGGGCCATTATCTGTTTTAATCATTTTAGGTGAACTCATGGTGGAAAAGCACAATAAGAGATGTTGAATGACATCCTTATCAGCCTCACCTGTGTGAGCCGAGGCTACCAAAAATGTGAAAAAGTATCAGTGGTGACATGCACAAATGACAGTCTGCCAAAGGAAGGACAATGGGTCACATCTATCTGCCACAAGTGCTGAGGCATGAGACCCCAAGGATTGACGCCATCTCCAAGGGAGGGTGCAGATTGATGATGAGCATGACAGGCTGAATAGTCCCTGATAATGACTCTAGCCACCTCCTTAGTGATGTCAAACTGGTATCACAGGGCGCAGGCACACTGATGTTGAATAGCATGGGAATTAATGGCAGTTTGTATGGGAGTTAAAACAGAAAATGCCTCCCAAGAAAAACGATCAGCTGTGGAATTTCCCAGCGAAAGTGATCCAGGCAAAATAGAGTGGGCTCCAATATGACTCACAAAAAAGGGTGAAGTTCTCCTCACAATCATGGACTGCAACTGTAAAAGTTAAGCTGCAACAGGAGAGTTAGTAGCATGCAGAAACTGTTTCAAGAAAAGGGAATAAATGAGCAATGTACTGTGAATCAGTATATAGGTTAAAGGCAGAGATTTGTAACAAAAGCAAACAACAAAGCAGTAAGTTCTCCTTGTTGAGCAGAAGTGACTGTTGGAATAGGTTTTTAAAAAAATTTGATGACCAATGATGACCACTGCATGATGTCCAGGGTTGGCATCGGTGAAGACAGTCACTGTGTCAGGGAGAGGCTGTGGAGCACAGTAGCGAGGAACGATGAAAGGATGTGTAATAAAAAAGGAAAGTAAGCAGCTGGCTGGATAGTGAAAGAGAACCTGGTCCTGGAACGCTGCAAAAGCAAGTCACCATTCATTAGTAGAAGCGAGTAACCATTCACACTGCTTATTAGTATATGGGATGACTATCTGAGGACAACCTATTAAAAACAACTCTCTAGATCTTTCCCTTGCCTTAATTATTAAAAGAGCAGCAAGAGCATAATATGGAGGAGCCATGCAGTTGGAGTGGCAGGGAGAGATATCCATTCTATAGGTCCCTCCTGCCAGAAGACGCCAGTGGGCGTGTGAGGTGTAGATAGCACCAATAAAGACCATTCTTGTAGGAGATCTCACCTTTGTACCTGTGCCTTGGCCAAGGCTTGCTCCACCAGCTGCAACGCCCCACTTGCAGAAGGAGTGAGTAAGCTGGTGGAGGTGAAAACCTCAATTGTTAAACATCCAGCAGGGAAGATTAAAGACAACATTGTAAGAGAGGTAGTAAGCTTAATATTACCATCTGATCTGAACAATACCTTAGAACATAAAAATGGAACCATTATTTTTTAAGAACCCTGGATATCTCACCATCCAAATCCCAACAGAATGCTAACAAGTAACAGCTACATATCTTTACCCCAAAATTTAGAAATCAAAGCCGTAACACTGTTACACAACAATCATGATAACATTCTGTAACATACTTAAATTTTCTCCCTGACATAACATGATCCCCTTTTAACCAACCATCTCTATCCAGTACAGAAGAAGCTTCCATCCAACCTGTTGTCCTTCAATGGGATACAGATCACAAGTTTCTGCCAAAGGCAAAGGTCTGAATCCAAAGGAATGTCTCATCACAACAAACAATCTGTGTTTTATGTTTTGGAAGACCTGTAGATCCAGAATCATGAATACACTAAATATACCATGAGATTAACACGAATGAATTACCATACACATGTGAAAACCTTTGTTAAAAATTTAGTTTTTATACCAAGAGCTTCTTGTATGACAAAATCTTATTATAATTTTTACTGAAAAACCTTTTTCTGAGCAAATAAGCCAATTATTGTGGTGTCTCCCAAGAGACAATAGAGATCACTGGGGGCTCCTTATTAATGAACAAAGGTTGGCCACTCCTCTATTCATCAGTTGGAGTCTTACCCAATAATTTCTCCTTATCCTAACGATTGTGGTTAAATATTTTAATTTTGATATCATTTAAACGAGCTTGCAACTCAAGTAAAAGCATGCTTTTAAATCTATAACCCAATTGTATTATGAACAAATGATAAAAGAAAAATTATTGAGCTCAAAAAAGGGGAACAGCTGTTCACAGAATGACAGACAAACATGCAAACAAGTTCACAGAACAAATATCTTTACAAAACCAGAGTGCACTCAAATATGTTTGACCAATTTAGAATATAGTAACTCTACTACAATTTTATAATTTAAATAGACTAGTCAGAGTTTGTTGACAATTAGCAGAGATCTCTTATAAGAAAATTCGGATAAAACATAATCCTTAATCTGTAATAAATATATATATTCTTTGTATTTTATTGTCTTAAGAATACTGATAATCTCCAGCTCAAGAACCCTATATATTCTGTCATTATTGAGATTTTTAAGTCCCATTTAGATTACTATTTCCTGGGCCTGGTTAATATTTAGAGCTTTTAAGGCTTGATGGGTGCTGCCCTTGAGGGTTATGGGGCATTTCTGTGGAGTGAGAAATCTTAAATGTGTCACAGAAGGTGACCAATGTGTAGAAGTGTAAGCAGGAGCATCACCTCTTTTTAAACCTTTGCACTTGTCCATGTTTATTAAACCATCATCAGTATAAGTAACTGGGAAGCAAAAGGGAAAGCAGGATATTGGGCAGATGTGTAGGGGGAGCGGTTAGAGGCTTTTGTTTTAACTCCTTCAGATTTTGTCTCAAGGCTGTAAAACTACCCGAAAGGTTTTATTAATCTTATCCTGATGTTGGCTTTGATTTTGTCCCCTAACCAGAGCAGGGAAGACTGAAGTCAGGGGAACAGCCTCATTTTTCTGTTTCTCATGCTCTACTGACTGATTTAGCCAGGCCACATATTTGACAGTGCTCCTTGAGAGCTTTGCTCAGTTTGTCCCAGGTTGTAATACTCAATGCATCACCCGGGGTAACCCAACGGCAGCACCCAGCAATGAAAGAGAGAAAGCAAGAAATCTGCGGGGAAGTGACAGCAATTCCCCAGGATTTCAAGAGAGTCCTGACAATGTCCACAGTGTCTCCACTCTTTGGACTGATTATGCCCCATTTTACTCCCGATGAGAAATGCCCCCGTTCTACTCACATATACTGTCAAGGCCTCTTCCAGAGGAGGTTCCCGTCTCCTGTACACCTATGCCTCAGGTCCCTGTTGATGCGTGCTCCCCCGCTTTGGGCCCCATGTTGGGTACCAGCTGCCGGAGTCCAGCTCCAACCTTGGCAACAGGGAGAGGGGAGAGGGAATGAACCAAAGAAGGCGTCAGGAGGACTGGTGAAGGTAACCAGTGGGTTCGTTTATTGAGCAAAGCACTTAAGTACAGGATTGTCAGGCAGGCTGCCAGACCCTTGCCCTAGATACAGCTCCGAGGTTTCTGTTTCTGTTACAATGGTTACTAAAGTACACAACCACCTGTTCGGGACCACTGCCTTTACAGATTGCTTTCCCACAAGTCAGTCCATTATTCTTCTTACAAGGAAGTTATACCCATTGCCATGGGGAGGTCTTGTCCTCGCCCGGTCCGGTCCCCAACAGTTCTTATTTTACATGACTTCAATAACTGTCTGGTCTGCAGGAGTCTGGTTTCTCTGTCAAGCAAAACCCAAATGCTTTATTTTTCAAAATATCATTTTTGAATAGGTAACACAGCACATACAAATTTAAATTTAAATATGAATGTTAAAGATAGGATGTAAAATGAAAGGCTCCCTTCTCACTGCTGTCCATTGGTCACCCAAGTCCCTCTCTCTCTGGAGTACCTACTTCCTGTTTCTTGGTATTTTATGCAGATTCAATATACACTCATGTTGTCACTTTATTTTTAGAAATTGTGACATATAGATAGACAGATAAATAGATAGAGGTATATATACTCTTCTATCCAATGCTTGTCTTACTTTAGGCAGTATATCTTGAAGATCTTTCCATAACAGCATTCCAAAGGCCTCTTGTGTTCATTTGACTGCACGTGTTGGACTTCACTGCATGAATGAACTGGAGTTTATTTACCCTCTTCCTTCTTAGCGGACTTGGGGTAGCTTCCAATCTTTTGTTATTAAAACCCAGGCTGTAAAAGATTTCCCTGTTCCTATATAAATTTTTGTGTGTAGTTGTGTATCTTTTAGGATACATCTTTAAAGGAGAATAATGCTGTATCAGATGTGCTATACTTTAAATTTTTTGACAAATAATCCCAGATTGCTTTATAGATATTTCATCACTTGATACTGCTTCTGTCAATGAATATCTGTTTCCACACTCTGACCAACGTGGGGTGATTACTTTTTTGCTTTAGTATCTCAGTGTATCAATTTGCACTGATTTTTTGAGGGAGGTTAAACAGCTTTTCCTGTTTCCTGATTTCTTTAAGAATCCTTGATATATCCTTTCTTTGAGAGAGTGGTCTCTTTATTTCCTTTACCTTTTCCCCAGGATGCCTATTAGTATTTTTACTGATTTGTGAGAGTTTTGTATTGATTAAAGATATGAGCTGAAAATGCTTTCCCCACATGCATTTTAACTTTTGATCCTATTTTTTTTCTCCTAACACAAAATTGTCTTTACTTTTATGGACATGACTTTATCCATTTATTCTCCTGTATCTTTGGGTTTTGAGACATACTTAGGAAAACCTTCTTTATTCTAACTTCATAAATATTTCATATTTGTGACATTATTTATTACATTTAAATGTCTGATCCTCATAGAACTTATTCTAGGAGAAGGGTAGGTGTGAATCCAGCATTCCTCCAGAAGCTGTCCAATTTTCCTCACAACATTTTTAAGTGCTCTTCCTCTGTGATTTGAAAATCGCTTTATCATAGGCTACATTCCTTGCTTTGTCAATTTTTAATTTTTTACTCTATTTTTGGGCTATTATTGGGCTTGCTTATATTTTGATACAAACTATATTGATTTTGTTTTGCTTTCAAAACCCCCCTTGGCATTTTCATTGAGCTAACCCTAAGTTCATGGATTTACACCGGGAGACTACTGATTTGTGGCAGATCACCTGTCATATCCAGGACAGAGGATGTGTGAGGAGAGGGAAATCTGAACCATCTGGAAACATTTCTGGATCCAGCCCTCTCAGCTGGGCACGAGACAGACAGTGGGACTTTGGTGATGGCTGAGGCCCTCGAATGTACATGGCTGACCTCCAGGCCAATTTCCACTCTTCTTCTTCCCAGCTGTCTCACTAGCACAAGCAACCACTACCAAGGTGTTTGAGCTGTGCACATCTCCACCTCTAGGATCTTTTGTGGCAAGGTTTGCAAATGGAGGATCACATGGGGCTTCTGAGAATTCTTAACAGGGAGGAGGAAAACCCTTTCTCTTCTCCCTTCTTCGTTCCAGAAATATGTGCCTGGTGGCTGAAACTCAGTGCCGTGATGTATCGTAGGGCTCTGGCTAAAGTAATGCATGGGTGGGACAGAGAGGACTTCCAGGAGGGGAAGAAGTGTGGATTCTGTCACTTCATGGGCCTACCAGCAGTGGACACAAAGAAGGCAGGTTGTGGTTTGCTGTGAGCAAGCATGAGGAAGTTGGAGAGACCAGAACATACATGTGTAGTGTCAGGTCCAGGTCAATGGTAGGACTTAAAGCAATGAAAAACCTTCATGTATTTGGGGGAGAATTTGTAGGGCAATAGTTATAGCTGTTCAGAAATATACTGCAGTTTGAATGTTGAGAAAAAGAAGCACTTTATACAAAATGTGGTTCTCAAGCCAGTTCCCCAACTCAAGGTGGGATCACAGCAGAAATAAGGGTCTCCGTGGGAGTTATCTTCAGGTTGAACGGTGGAGGGGCTGCGTCCTCATGGAGATACCCTGTCTCTCCCTGCTGCCCTCCTTTCCCTTGGGAAGTGCTGCCTACAACCACCCATTGTAGGGGACATACAGGTCTGTATTGCTTTTCATCCAAAGTAAAAGATCCATTAATGTAAAAATTGGTCCTAGTAAATATATAAGTAGAGAAAGGCAAATAATTTTATATGCATAATCCAGATGCTGCCTGGTTCTTCTTGCTTCAAGGGCAAGATTAGCAGTAAATCCCAAGTTTGCTCAGGAGTGTTCTCACGTGTGGTGGAAGGACAGGCCCACATCCTCCACAGCACCCTTCTCTGGATACGAGTGGTGGAAGCTGTGCACCCTGATGGTGTTTCAGGCTTCAAGAGGCTTCCTTGTACTTGACCTCCTTCCAGGAAGTCTTGGGACCTCACATCCACTTCCCAGCAGTCCTTGTCTGCACTCCAGGAACAGGTACAGACCTTGCAGAAGAGTGGACTGTACCCTACTGCTGTTGCTGTGTTAGCAAGAGTTGGCTGGAGGCCCAGGACAATTGGGTAGGTACATGGGTGCCAACCTCACCCTAACCTACCCCAAGCTTCAGAGACAGCTCCCTTCATTCCACAAAAATATTTCCAAACCTTTCCAGCTCCCTGGAATCCTGGCCCAAGGATGTGAAGTCTAGAGGGGAAAAAGCTCCTGTTTCACCAGCTAGGCACAGTTCCACTTCCCTTAGGGCACATGCCCACCTCTGCCCACAGGATAGGGCCTTACCCTGACATCCTGGTGCCGACTCTCACAAAGTGCAGGCTGCAGAGTCAGCTGGAGCCCACTTTACAGATGGAGATTCATGGGTCCCATCCCAGATGTTGTCAGACCACAGCAACAGGGCTTAAATCTTCAGTGTCAGCGCCTTCTTTGAGTCAGAAGTTTGGGTCTTAAATATGCTCTTTTGGGGACATAAGGCTGAGCTCCCCAGCCTGTCACTCTGTGAAGAAGGGGCTGGGACTTACACCTTTCCTCACTCCTCCAGGTGTCAGCTCATGGTCTGTGACAAGCTGCAGGTATGGTCCAACTCCGCATTCAGGGCATTCCCCATCAGGAAGTGTGATCCAGGCCATGTAGCTCTGCCTAAGTTGGGCCCTCCCGACCCTGGTCACAGGAACAAGGAAGCTTTCTGGGCCCTAGCTTCTCAGATGTCATGTCAGGGACCAGCAAACAGTCTTTGCTTTCTCGTTTGCATAACCAAATGGTTAGGTGACTTGGTTTCACTGCAGTGGAATCCTCTGCACACAGCACCATTTTAAACAGGTGGGCCTCCCAGAAAGGTGAGCATGGAACTTACGGGGACAGTGACACCCAGACCAAAGGTATACACTAGAATGGTCCCAGGCAATCAAAATCAGGGCTTACCCTCCTAGTGAGCCATGGATGTATCTTTGTTTTCAGCTGCTACAGTGCTTTAAAAAAGTTGGACCAACACCCTAAAGTCAAAAGTTTGTGGGACATGGAGTATAGTTCAGTGGTAAAAAGCATGCCTAGCATGTATGAGGTCCTGGCCTCAACCTTCAGCACCCCAAAAAAGTAAAAACAGAAGTCCAGATTTCCATTCATTCTGGAAAAATCTGGAAGACTGACAGCACCGGCCCTGCCTCCTCCTCCCAGCAACAGTGGTTCTGGAGCTGAGCAGTGACTGCCCCTGTCAACCTGGCACCTGCTTGGGGGCCCCCCAGGGAGTGTCTGTGGCACCCCATGCTGTCTACCCATCATCTTCTGACACTCACTCCGCCCTCTCTATAAGCCGCACCCTCAGTGAGCAGGACCGGAGTGCCCACTGTGCCCTGGCTGAATGTGCTCTTTCATGGTCCCTTTACATGTCCAGACAGCTTGGGAAGAGCCTCTCTTGTGCCCTCTGTCAGACCCCTAACCTGGCATTTTCCCTTCTCTCACCTGGGCCTGGCCACCTGGTGTGCTTCTCCTGGAAACTTGGCACCCAAGGTTGTGTGCATGTTCTCACTTGAGCTATTCCTTCCCTGTAGCCCTGTTCTGCCCACGCAGTCAGGAGCAAAAGGGGCAGCTTCCCACCACACTACCAGGAGCCTGGCCCAGGGGATGACTTTTGCCACTGGGGGCACCAGAGTCACTTCAGGGCCCTTCCCATGCTCCAGACCCCATGCTGAAATGTCCCTGCAGCTCACCTGGGGAAACTGAATCTTGGCACAGCTCTCATGCATACGCCTCACCGCAGGGTTGTTCATTAGATGTTAGAGGGCAAACCTGACAGCGACAGGTGTAGCCAGCCTTAGGCAGCCCTTCCACAGGCTGACGCCATGCAGCTTGAACGTCACAGCTACCAGGATGATGAGCCACTAAACCTGTCATCTTCATATATTCCTCAGTGTTGGGAGTTTTGTCATAGCAACATGAAATGGACTAAGACAACACACATACACACACAGAGTCAAGTGCCAGCACACAAAGTCAAACTCAAGCCCTCTACAGAGAACATTTACAATGCAGATGAGGTGGAACCCAAAGGGTGCCTTCCTCTTCTGTACCCCACCCACCTCTGCAAGCCCATTGCCCAGAAGTGACTTTGGGACTTGTTCCAGGAACACAGGCTCAGACAACATTTGTCTCTGATCTAAATGGAAGCTCAGAGTCCTGGGCACAGGCATCTCCCAGAAGCCTTTTCTTACAATTCATTATCCTGTAGTGCTTTACTTGCCCTTAGGTTCTGGTCCTGGGGGGGAGGAAGGGGGCTCCTCTGAGGACACAAAGACAGCCTGGGGTGGGGGACACTGGAGGAAAGCAAGGGACTGGAAAGGTTGCAAACCCCAGGGAAGGAGCTGGGATCCACATCCTGAGTGCTGACACCACCACTCCCAAGGCAGGCTTAGTTCTCAGCAGAAAAGTTGTTGTCAGGGAAATTGGGGATCGCTGCTTGGGAGGAAGAAGTTTCCTGATTCAAGGCAGTGAGCTTAGAGAGCCAGTCAGCTGAACAGGAAGAAGCTCAACACAAAATGCTAAGTCAAAACAGGTAAAAGATTATGTACAGATAATGGGATTCCAAGCGGGCAAGATCTGTTTTTGCATGTCTACCTCTTTATGAACACTCAGACATAACAGGAGAATCCAGTGTGACGTATGTAAAAGTTCACCTAACTTGTCCTTTTATCATGACCTGTACTTTTCCTTTGTTCCTTAATGAAACTGTCTTTCTCTTGTACCGACGTGTTTACACTGAAACAAAGATAAAATGCTACCATGAGGTAATCAAGCTTGTGTTTGACTAAAAGGGACTAGATCCTGGGTCATTAGAGATGTGAAGTCCAACAGTAGACACAGAAGAAAGAATGTTCTGGAGCCTCAGTTTCTCCACAAGGAGCCAATTAACTGTTTCTAAAGAGTTCTAAGTGACCCCTGATGTCTGGGATTAAAATCCTTCTGCTTCATCACAGGTGAGAGAAGGCATGTACAGTGACTTCCTGGAGTTCCTGCTGGATTTTGGAGTTCTGGGTACACGAGGGTTGAGGTTGCCTGAGCAGTAGGCAGGCTGGCTCCCCAGCTGGCTGCCCCAGATCGCTCCCCAGGGACATGGCTCCCAGGTGGCTATGCAAGCCTTGCCTTTTCAGCAGGGCTCCAGCCTCCTGGGGTGTGAGGTGGTGGAATCCATCTGTCTTCTCGAAGGAGTGAGGCCTTGTTAAGGTGACCTCATCTTTCCCATCATCAGATCCCTATTTGTGTCTCTCCCCTCTTCTTGCGGAGGTTCAGCATAGACTACAGTTCCACTTGGGACCTCGTAGTAAAAAGAACCAACATGACTGGTTTGTCCCTGACCACAGCTAAACGCCCCTTTACACGGGGCTCAGTCCTCCCTGGTCCTCCTCCAAAGGGACAGGGCCATTTCCTTCTTCTGCTCTGGCCTTTCTGCTCTCTGCAGAGCTTCCTGTTGGACTGGCCAGTGCAAAAGAAGGAAGAAACTTTTCTTGTTTGAAAAGAAGATAATTGAAGGTTTGATTTCAGCAAATTTTGTATTAGCAATTTTAAGTATTTATTCTAGTGGCAACAAGAAATTATCTGTAGGAATAGCGGGGTTTCTAAGTACTATACAGACATTGACTTTTGATTCAGACTTTCAAAGGCCTGGATTCCCACCCCCACCCTGACTGCTCTTTAATTTCACCAGTTCCTGGCTCTTTGCTTACTGTAGAATGGGATTTTGAATGCTTCTGGCAACTAGGTGTTATTAGTAAGGCATGATGCTTTGTTATTAGATTGCATTTTATTATTTCCTTCAGCTCAGTGTGTACCTGATATTGGATACCCTCCCTGTGGGCTGAGGTTGAGAAATGCTGCAGACAATGTGGTTTTATTATTTTGGGGGCCCCTGTGCAGCCAGATGGGAATCCAGGCTGTGCAGCAAGCCAGTGTTTCTTCCTTCTGACAGGAGAGCCCAGCGTCCACGCACCAGGAGCCGCTAATGGTCATCTGTATCTGTCGCATAGATCAGTAGGCATTTAACACAGATTGCCTGGCCTCTTCACACAGTGGGTCCAGAGTACCATCACCTCCTGGGGAAAGAGACAGAACTACTTTTGTACAATTTGATGTTGCATGAGATCCACCTAGGGCTTCCACTGGGCCTAAATTTCCCAAGGCCCCGGGAGGGCACAGTGCTAGCCAGCCTCGAGTGGGCGGCACAAGTTTTTCTTTCTGAGCATGGGGAGGCATGTGCATGCCAGCCTGCCAGGCAAGAAGCCCCCCAGGGCACAGGAACTCTTAGAACACCACGGGTACTGCTGCACAAGGCAGGCACATGACTCTAATTATCTCGGCAAGTCGGGACCAAACAAACTAGTGGAACAAAAGTGATACTGAAAGCAGATAATAATGAAGCACACATTATTAAAGTGCAGAAAAACAATTATCATCAAATTCCATCATCTATTGGAAGTGAGGGCTTCACCTCATTTTCTTTCCTCATCGGTTTCCAGACTTTGGGAAGAGGTCATAATGACAAAGGTCTACTGTGTGTGGTCTCAGATCTCTGTGGGCTACAGTATGGAGCTTCTGGTGTGAAGGCAGAATTCAGAAAGAAACCCAGCTTGAGGCCAAGTGTAACACTGTGACCATCTGAACCAGAAGTGGGGGAATTCTTGGAGGAGGCAAAGGGCTGGCCAGAAAGCTTACACAAAGGAGGCCTTACCGAACTCCAAGTCTGTGATATTGCACTGGAAGACGACTTCTTCATTCACTACGAGCTCTACCACATTCCACTCTTCTATCTTCTCTAGGATGACCTTGTGTCCATCTTTGGCCAATACAGCTGGAAAATGGAGAGGGAGGCTGTGACATGGAGACAGCCTTGACTAATCTGATGTGTAGTGTCCTCCTGGACACAGCAGCCTGGGTGCTCTATAGACCCTGCTGGCTATATGTCACCACCTGGTAGGACTCCCTGGTGCTGGTCCCCATGTGCCTTCCTCTTCCCAAGGAAACACAACTAGATGTGTGCGCAACTTGGGTCAGGGGTGGGAATCACCCCAGGCTCATGGGATCTGCTGGACAGTGATCTTTCTCTAGGAAGGGAGACGAGGCTGTCCACAGGCTTAATCTTCTGGAGACCATGCTCCATGTGACGGGACTCAAGGGCTAGGAAACTTCTTCCCTGTTTGATGGAAATATAATTAGTAGCTCTTCTGAATAATTACTAGAAAAAAACCAAAACTTCAACAAACAAACAAAAAATACCAACTCTAGTGTTTGGCCCAGGAAATTGCACTTAAAAGAAAATTTCATAAGGAAAAAAAGGTCAGAAATAGTGGCAGATTTTTGCAACAAGATGTCCTTCGTATTATTAAAATAGTAAAATTCTATGCATGACTTAAAATAATAGTCAAGTAAACAGTGGTGTGTTCCTATGATTAGATTTTATTTGGACATTTAAAAGTATTTACAAACATTTGAAATAGCAAAAATAATATGTGTAATGCAAATACAAACTCAGGATACATATATGTATAGTATGTATTAAAATATATGTCCAATATTAATTAAAATATATGTAACAAAGAGGAAAAATATCCTGTGTTTATCTCTCTGTGGTGAGATTATGTGAAACTTTTTTTCCCTCTTTATTCTTTCAGCATTTTCTAGCTGGTCTACTATCATCGGGGAAAAAAATTCTTTAAAAAGGCAAATGGTCTTTTTCTTCTCCCCTTTGGAATCTGCGGTTTGGTTACCACTTCTATCCAGTGGCTGCTTTGTTCCCCGGAGATCAGCCACAGCAAATGGCTATATTTCATCTCCTCGGTGGAAATGCCAGCACACAGTGAGGAGGGATGGCACTCCCTGCACAGCCTGTAGGCCTATTTTTTCCAAGGAGCTGTTCCCCAGTTTTCTTGGGATGTTCATCTAAGACATGGGCTGTGGAGTTGGGCTGCTGAATCGCTGCCCTCAACATCTACAAAGGCTGCTAATAACTTCAGTTGGGACAGAAAGTGAAATCAGGCAGGGGATGTGTTTTTAAGGTCTGAGTGTTTCAATCAGTCTTGGGTAGAGAAAAGCAGACATTGATGTCAGTTAATTGCATTTAATTACAGAGACAATTGCTGTTTCAAAATGTTGGTGTGTCCACTTCTTCTTCTTCAATCAGTTCAAGAACCTCCAACCCCGACTGTGAGCATTTTAATTGCGTGATTTTAATTTCACTTCTGGAAAGAAACTTCAGAAAGACTCAGTGAGGGTCTCCATTAACGCCACAGCACTCCAAGGGCACCCAGTGGTGGCCCTAATTGACCTGCGTCAGCGAAGGCCTCTCTCTGAAGATGCCTGCACTATTTTCTTCGGCATATTTATATTATTATGTCCTGTCTCAGTGTCTCATTCTTAAACACCTTCAAAGAAGGCACTGAACTTGAACTGATGACTTACTTCCATGACACAGTCCCTTGGGGGAAATGGCAGCTGCTCAGAAGAACATCTGTAGCAGTTAGGAACAGATTTCTGAGTCACATGTCCTGTGGTACCCCAGGACAGAGCAGCTGAAAGTGGGGAAGTAGAACTTGATCTCTGTGACCTTCAGCTTTGCACCATTTAGGGACACTTCCGGGGTGAGGATTTCCATCTGACAGGAACAAATCAGGAGCAAACATCTTCTCCATCCCACACATTACACGCCCACCTTGGGGCCTGAGGGTAACCACTCTGCCCTTAATATTCAGGCTAACTCTGACCATTCTGGGTTTGGAGCTTGTTTCATGGGGATAGGGTTGCTCTTCCAAGGTACAGTGTAGCTAAGAAACAGGATCCACCAATCACCCACCCTATGGAGTTGGTGGTGGTGGGCAATTGGGTCTCCCTCATCCGTGAGTAAGTGAAGCCCAGTGGGAAAACATCCTCTTAGGAGGACCTTCTCTTCGTTCACTTCCAGGGCTGCGAGGCACAGGCTCTCATGGTCTCTGTGAGCCTATGTTTGCCTGCCTGACCACAGTGCTACGAAGCCCTCCCCCAGAGGCTCAGTGTTCATTTCGCTCCCTAGGAGAAGAAATTCAGAATAAGGCTGAGTGTCACCATTGATCTGTGGGCCCAAGGACCCAAGTCTGATTTATAATAGAGTGATCGTTGCCACAGGGTCTCCTTCCCACTGGTCCAGGATGTGCCGAGCCTGTCTGTGGGGTGTCCAGGGAAGCTTAAGGGATCAAAGCGGTAGCATCCCCGGAGTTCCTGCAGCTCAGCCAAATACCACCACTCCAGTGGGTCACCCGGTCTCCCGGAGCTGCTGTGGGGCTGACTATTCAAAGAAAGGTCAAACAGATACACTTCCCAAGGCAAATCATGGGCAAAGACAGTGCTAAACCCCAGCATCAATCAACCCAAAGCTGTGAAGCCACCCTCAGAGTGCCTGTCTGTTTTTTTTTTTTTTTTTTTTTTAATTTTAGAAACATAAAAGTACAAAAACATATTGACAAACAGACACCCATTATCATAGAAAATAGTACAATCACAACTAATCTATAGACAAGGTGATATGGTCTCAACAGTGGTTATTGCTTTATCCATTGATATCTTCGAATTGTAGATGTATGGACCCATATACAGACATGCAAATTTAGTCAGACAG